>JAEOAD010001352.1:0-10255 GCA_036365145.1 Orientallactaga sibirica | reverse complement strand
TTCACCTCTAAACACACCTTAGGTAAGATTCAAGGTTCTATTCCCAGCTGCACCTCTCCCCCAGTAGGGTTCTGCCCACTGAAGACTCAAAATTTCAACTGCCCCTGGAGTCTTCCTCTCTTTCTTTCTTTCTTTCTTTTTCTTTCTTTCTTTCTTTCTTTCTTTCTTTCTTTGTTTTTGTTTTGTTTTTTGAGGTAGCCCAGGCTGACCTGGAATTCACTCTAGTCTCTGGATGGCCTCGAACTCACAGCAATCCTCCTACCTCTGCATCCCAAGTGCTGGAATTAAAGGTGTGCACCACCACACCCTACGAGTCGTTCTTATACTTACTGGTCAGTGCTTCCTAAGGGTGTATCTCTATTAGGGCAATTTCTACACTCGCTGGTCATGCTACAAAATCTATTTGCCCAGGAGTGAAATTGCTACAATTTCTGCTCAGAGTCCTCTAAATCTATTTCTAATGTAGGCCATGCATGTAATGACCTATAAAGTCCATTTCAGAATGAGGGTGATTCAAACACTTGTGAGCCACAGGCAACTAAGGATTTTTCTCAATGAGGACAATCCCTACACTTACTCAAAATTCTCTGTGACATCTATTTCTCCATACAACAATTCAGGGCTTAGTGGTTAAAGGTACTTGCTTACAAGCCTGACAATCTGGGTTTGATTCCCAAGTATCCATGTAAGGGCAGGTGCAAAAAGTGGTACATGGGTCTGGAGGTCATTTTCAAGGCCAGTATGCCTTGGTACATGCACACACACAACCTTTCTATCTTGCTGTCATCTCTCTCTTTCTCCCTCTTCCTCTCTGCCTTTTTCTCTCTCAAATAAATAATTTTTTTAAACTATAGCAATTTAATACATTTTATACAAAATTAATTCTATTTCTCAATGAGGGCAACTTGTACACTTCCATTTCAAGATTTTTTTTTACTATTTTTTATTGACAACTTCTATACTTACATACAAAACACACATGATATGTGGCTGCATCACATTCAACTTAAGGTCATTTAAAATCTGACTACCAGGATATAGAGCTGGCTTAGTGGTGAGGGCCCTTGCCTTTGAGACCTGAGTACCCAGGTTCCATGCCCCATTACCCACATAAACAGGTGCACACAGTGGTGCTGCCATCTACAGTTGGTAGTGACTAGAAGTCCTGGAGTGCCCATATTCGCTTTCTCTCTATGAAGTAAATTTTAAAAATTGAAAGTCTCAACTGCTGAAATCCTAAGAACAGCAGTGATATAAATAAATGTTGGGGTGGCCTTACTGGAACTACATTTGTCATTTAATAATTGTCTGGGTAAAGCATGTGTTTCATACAATAACCTTTGAAAAGTTTAATTTGCAGATGAGGCTTTGAGGAAAACATAGCAGATAATAGCCAGAAAAGGAAAGTGTTTGACCATTTTGATTCTTTGCCTTAAAAAACCTACACTGGAAATGCACTGCCTATTGATCAAAACTGGAAAAATATGGCTGGATATTGGCCACGTAAATATTTTTATTTATATATTTGAGGGAAAGTAGGAGGAGAGAGAGAGAGAGAGAGAAGAGAGAGACAAAGAGAGAGAGAGAGAGATTGAGAATGGGCATGCCAGGTCCTCCAACCATTGCAAATGAACTCCAGATTTACCCCATACCCTCTGAATCTGACTTTAAGTGGGCACTGGGTAACTAACCCGAGTTCCTTAGGTTTTCCATATGCCTTAATCTCTGAACCATCTCTCCAGCCCTATTTTCAAATATTCATTTATTAGATCAGGCCTGGTGGTGCATGCCTTTAATCCCAGCACTCAGGATTCAGAGGTAGGAGGATCGCTGTGAGTTCAAGGTCATCCTGAGACTATATAGTAAATTCTAGGTCAGCCTGGGCAAGAGTGAGACCCTACCTCAAATATCCCCCCAAATTATTTATTTATTGATTGATTAATTTATTCATTCATTCAGTTGAGTATGAAAAAAATGAGAGGAAGAGAGAAGTGAGAGAGAATGTTGTTGGACAATGTTTACATACTGAAATTTTATACTGATTGTCAAAGTCCCAATGGGTACATTTGCAATTTTCATTAAAATTGCAGTCATTTCATCAATACACAGATTTCTCACAAATTCTAATAACCCACATGCTACAGCTTGAAAGCAGGGAGGACATCAACAGTCATGTGTTCTTCACATCACATCCCATTGTGACAACCTTAGAGTGTGATGTAAATCATAAATCCTGGGGTCTCTGTATGAGTTTGCATTATGCTTTTGTAACCGTGAGTGAAAACAATCTTAGGTTTTATATGATTTGTTTTTTTCTCCACATTGGTAGAGAGCTAAAACACCAATGTCACCATTTAAATGATGTATTACTTAATAATTGCCAATATTCTCTGTAAGTGGTGAACCTGGTATCAGCATCACTGTGTAGGAGATAGATAGATAGATACTCAATTCATACCAAACCAGAGACCCAGAGACACAGAGGCTCCCGAGACCTCATCACTGATGTAGACCTAAAACAAACCCAACATGGCTCAGGGAAATTTGTGGAAGGGGGCAGAAAGATTGCTAGAGCCACAGTTGGGACATTATGCACAGAGACATTGCCTCTCCCCATAACTGATGGCTAGCCCCACAATGCACGACCCACAATGCCCAACAAGGAGGGTCCCTTAGGAGGGGGGAGGGCAGGGATGAGGGAAAGGATGGTACCAACATGTGCTGTTGTACACAGTGAGTATGTACATAACTAACAAAGAAAAAAATGGTAACCAAATAATAAAAGAAATAAAAAGATAGGAAACTTCCATTATAAATATCTACAGATTTTAATCAAGTATGAAACACAATCTCCTGTGTGAATAATTTCTTAAGAAATTAAAATATGCAAATCAATAAAATTATTCATTGTAAACTAAACTTTGTAAGGTAATAGTTGATGTCAAAGGGCTGTAATATGTTTCCTACATGTGAAAATAAATGTCTATGCCTTTTGGAATTGTGTAATCCCACAATGAGAACCTTGTGAGCAAAGGGTTTTCCCACAATGTTTAGGCAAAATATAATCCTTTTTTTCAGAGCATTTTGTAAGTAGAACTTGTAACAAATAGCAGAATTTGTTGGTGATCTCAGAAATCCACTCAAGTGAACTTGAGAGCTAAATACCTTTTCACAGTTTGGATGTGTGACATTCCTCATGCCTTTGCACACATAGTTTTAAGAATGCCGAGTAGTATAAGGGTTTGTGCAAGATTATAGGTGAGCATCTTGGCTTATACAGAAAGACAATACCAGCAGATCTGAATCATTATACCCACTTCTGGAATCCCCGCCGATGTGTTGGAACCAGACGCTTGGTGACAAATGGTATGGGTCATAGAACATCCAATTGTCAATAATAATGTTTCCTGTTTCAGTCCATAACAATTCAAGTGGATCTTCTGGAAGAGTGAGAAACAATAAAACTCTCATGTGGTAAGATGCTTCTGTCCGACACTGGCTCAGAGCAGCAGATAGTCAACAAGATGAGCATGAGGTTGAAGGCACTGACTACAGAGTTGGTTTCACATAGTGACTCTTAAAGATCTGATACTCACTAGAATTGCCTTGAAGTAGATACTTAAAATTCAGGGCCTTGAGCCTGTATCGGTGGCACTCTCCATCTTGCCTATAGGCAAATTACAAGAAATACGTAAGGCATCAGTTAATATACAACATACTGCTGCATGGATAAAAGAAGAAGAATTACACTACAGTTATATTTTGAGAGTAAAACTCGCTTTGACTGCCCCGTGCCTTGTCTTCACTTTAACTTACACAGTTCATAGTAAGTTATTCACAGATTTCTGGACATTTGAATCTGTGTCAGCATGGTTCACCTTTTTTGGGGGGTGGGGGAACAGATTGTGTGTGAACTGAAGCACATCTATCTGAGAGGAGAGTCTGTATCCCATGATGGCCGGAAGTCCTTCCTCTTAATGCAGACAGCCCAATCTTTCTTCACACAGTGGATTCTAGGTGCGGGAGTATTTGGGAACGAGAGCCACACCCCTCATGTTGAGGATGAGACAGGAAATTTGACCTCTGTAAATTCACACTTTAGTCCACTGTCTGCAAAGCATGATTTCTCTGCCTACCCTATGGATATCTTCAGGAAACAGTAAGATAATTACTTTAAAAAGTTATTAGTAACTTTAAAATTTCATTATCATCAATGAGAAGTATCTGGATCACATGGCAACATAGAACACATAGATCTAACATCCATGAACACTCCAAAGTTTGAAAAATATGTGAAACTTTTTTTTGCAATTCTTCCCGTTTTTTTTTTTTTTTATTTTTATTTATTCAAAGGACAGAAATGGGGGCAGAGAGAATGGGTGAGCCAGGGCCTCCAGCCACTGCAAATGAACTCCAGACATGGGTGCCCCCCCTTGTGCATCTGGCTAATGTGGGTCATGGAGAATCAAACCTGGGTCCTTTGGCTTTGTAGACAAATGACTTAACCATGAAGCCATCCCTCCAGCCCATCTTCCTGTGTTTTGAATGTATACATTTAGGTCATAGTGTTTAAATCTGTAATGTACAGGCCAACAAAATGAAAGTAGCATGATACCACCTTGATTCCACATGTAGAATTCTATTTCTATGTTCTATCTATTATCTATCTATCTATCTATCTATCATCTAACTATCTCTCTATCATTCACATATCCTAACATCCTAATTTGTGAGAAAAAACATAAAGTGAAACATTTTTTTCTTCCTAGGTTTGGTTTGTATTACCTTATTTTAACAGAAGGAAAAAAATTTTAAAAATCAACTTTTGTTGACCAATATTCACGCTATGAAACAGAAGCATGTCTCATACTCAATTCTAAGAAGGTCATGCAAAATCATACCACTCATTCAACATAACAACAATGTTTTGTTTTTCTAATTTCCCAATTATACTCACCCACTACATCCTGTAAATACAGGTTGTCATCCTTCATCTTTAGTTCTGCCAGTTCTCATATGTCCTCACCCAATAAAGACACTTTCCAAAAATTGATTTCTGGTCATTAATATATTAGATTTCACTTGAACTTTCAGCAACTATGTTCTTTTACATTAAACCCTAATACAAGCGAGGGAAATAGTCTCTAAATTTTAACTTATTTTTCAAACAACTGAAAGTCCACACACAATGATTCTTTCCCGTGTGGACCAGATATTGTCTACTTCTTTCTGCATGTGGATGTGTGTATCATGCAGTGCATGCTTGTAGGAATACTGAATTGTGTGTGGCATGTGCAAGGGTGAGCATGTGGTCAATGTTGTGTGTGTGCTTCATTAACCTATTCCTCATGTTGAGTTTTTCTTTCTGAACCTGGATCTCACTCATCTCCCAGGGAAATCATAGGCACATCCAGGTGGTCATCCTGTCTCTGCTATCCTAATGCTGGGCATTCAGAACTGTGCTATCACACCTGAATTTTGATGTTCTAACCAGCTAATGCTTGAGTGGTAAACAAATCGATCAAAAGATCCATATCCACAACTAACAGAATTTTTGACTTGGGAAGAGAAGATGTTGGATGCATGAATCTAATTATCTTTCAAATTTCTATGATGAACAAAAATCTTTGTGAAATGTTTCTTATTCCTACTGTTAATGATTTTCAACAAGACACTGTCCCTCATCTCATGCACACAGCAACAGATTCACTCACCTCATGGGAAGTCATTACTAGCTGAGTGTGTGCCATACAATGGTGAGGGACCATTCCTTTCTCATAAAGTCCTTTGCCGTGAAGCAGGTGATCATTTGGGGTGTGGCAGGAGGCTCTTGGAGATGGAGTGTTTCATTTTTACCCTGGCTTTGCTAGAACTCAACATATAAATAATTCTGCTAACAAAAAATTGTGACTATCTTCAGTTCTTCATCCCTGATTGCTAGGGCTATAAAAATAACTCACAATGCTACCCTGAACTCATGACACTATAGAACTTTAGTAGATAATGATTTCATGAATTACCCAAGCCCATTGTTATCCAACTACCTGCAAGTGGGACAGAAGGGTTACAAGAGACCAAAGTCATGTTCATCTACATAGATGAGTTCAGACAAGGGAATAAGATATTTTCTCTGCTAGGTATTGGAAAAAATCCAAAGCCAAGCCATTGTATGTTCTAGATTTTATCACAAGTTGTGGGCATAAAGGGTGGCATATTTTTCTTGGTGAGTTCAAAAAGTTTATAAAAATCATTAACATCATTTAGAGTTGTGCATCTCTGGGCCATTTAAGACTTATTCATGCACTGTAAGTGGGTTCTGGCAGGGACTGAAATGTAACATGAGCTAAGACCTCATGGTTGTTTGAAGTATTGACAGCACTCAATTTTTCATAGCAATACTCTTTGCTTCACTGGAAGTTTGACAGCTTTGTACCAGCCAGAATGCCATATTTCCTTTCTTCCACATGAGAAAAATCTTGCTTACCTCAAATCAAAAGTGATGAACATTTCCTTATAATCATCATAAAATTCCACCTTACGTGCATAAATCCTTAACAGGCCATTCTCTACTATGCTAGTTAACCTCCATGAAGCTATGGACACTGTGCAATAACTCCCTGAAAACTAAAAAGAAGAAATGTCCAGTTAGAAGCATCAGCCATTCCTCTCACTTTTCTCATCAATGTCTATGGTGACCATGGCACCTGATTTTACTCAGAAAAATATAAACATCACATCCTTGTGGGAGGAGATGTCATTTTAAATCTATGCACATTATCCTGATATCCCTTGAATCTATGTTTCAGTCCAAAGGAGATACTGCCACATTTGTAGCTTATGGATATGTATGTAAATTTTGGCAAAAAAATAATGTTCAAACTTAGCTATGCATTTATTTTTGTTGTGCACAAATTTTTACTTTAATATTTTATTATACTAGCTATGGTAGGTTACGGGAGAACAGTAGCAAAATTGAGGGAATCAAAGTTCATATCTGGATGTGGTGCGAATGAAATCTAGGCACTTCCAGGGGCAGGAGGCTCTGTATAGGTGGCAGTAATGGGTCCCAGGGAGCTATCAAGAATCCTCCCAGGTATTCTACCTGAACAAACCTGCTATCACCAGGTCCATCAATACAAGAAAGGCAATGATTCTAACACTGCACAACACCAACCTAGATTCCAGTGTCCTCCATAGTTCCCAGACACCATCATCACAATGCAGATCCCCACCTCTGATAACTAGTGGAAGACAATCACATGGTGAAGTTGAAAAGCACCATCATAAAGACCCCATGTACAGGGGCAGTTCCATCTCCAGTAACTTCCCCCAGTGTGATTCCACTCCCAAATATCATTGGAGAACAACTGAAACAACTGGATGTCTTCCTGATAGCAATGTCATTCTGACTCTGAAATGAGCCAGGGAGTTATGTGTTTTCATCAGTTTTCCTAAGGCCATCTTATGCCTTAATGTCTAAGTAGCATTGCATTGTCTATGTGTAAATGCTTTTCACCAATTTCATTCTTTCATAAGTATGTTGTTTCAGCTACTAATTTTGGGGGATAGACATAGTTACAGGGAGAAGAGTTATTCTGTGCCTAGCAGCAAATCCCCACAACACATTTTCCTCCCACAAAACACCTCATTTTACACTTGACTACATTTCTCAGTTTAAGTCATGTGTGAGGAGCTCACTGGGCATCATGAAGGTTGGCATTTTCTCAGTCCATCCCTGATAATTGAACAGTGTGGAGCTATGTTTGAGTATTATTTATATTTCTAACAGGATTGCTCGCAAGGGAAGCTTATGGTGAGCAGGAAACTCAGCTGCTTGCACATGAGAACAAGCACAATCCCTACGTGATTTTACAAGGACAGCAACACAAGCCATGGTGAATTGATTATAAAACATGGTGAGGTACCAGCTATGCAGCCAAATACAATGCTTCTATAGTACATGAAGTTTTCTAACATTTCATTCCAAATTCAAGCATGTTCATACAAATGGTAAATTCTGTTCCCATGTCACAGCCTAATTATGCTTTTATCCCACAGAAATCTAAATTTAATGTTAGCAAAGTCTTATAGCAACTCAATTCTCATATCTTATAGTTAGTTGTCTTCAAATTGTTGCTTGTCTAAGACAAGACTGTGTACCTTTCATAGGCAATGGTGACATTATAAGTCCAGTTATCTCTATAGCTCATAAGGGAATCTATATTCATGTTTGACACATGAACAAAAAGGAACTTTCATATATATAAAACAAATTAGAAAGCTATCACTTGACAGACATTCTGGGTACAATTCACCACATGTATAAGATCAGAGATCGGAAGGATTCATTGTAGTTTCTTTCAGTGCATAATTTGGACTTTTAAATTTAATTTAATTTAATTTAATTTGATTTGATTTATTTGAAAGGAAGAGGCAGATAAAGAGGGAATGGTCCTGCTTAGGCCTCCAGCCTCTGCAAAGGAACTCCAGATACATGCGCCACCTTGTGCATATGGTTCACGTGGGTTCTGGGGAGTCAAACCTGGGTCCTTAGGCTTCACAGTCAGGCCATCCCTCCATTTTAAAAAAAAGAATTTTTTAATTGCACACTTTTTTTCAAGGTAGAGTCTCACGTTAGCCCTACTGACTCTGTAGTTCCAGACTGGCCATGAACTCACAGAGCTTCTCCTTACCTCAACATCCCAAGTGCTGGAATTTAAGGTGCTCACACTGGGATTAAATGGTACATTGTAACTAGAAGAAAAACCCATAAAATAGTTAATTAGTCTGGTTCATGAGTCAGTATTGAACAGAAGTTACAACACATTAGCTGGACAGAGTGTTCTAAGGCTATTTCTGAATGAGGCCAATTCTTACATTTATTGGGAGGGCCTACAAAAGCTACTTTTCAATGAGGGCAGTTACCACACTTGATAGTCACAGATGATGAAGTCTATATTTCAGAAAGTTCAAAGCATACACTTCCTAGGAAATTTCTAATATGGGTATTTTCCAGTGAGTTCAAGTCCGATAGTTGCTGGTTTGAGTTCATGAAGATTATTTCTCAATAAGTTCAATTCCTACACTTGATGTTCAGGTAAATATGGCCATTGCACTGTAAGGGCCGTTCTTTCACTTACTGTTGAGAGTCTGCTAATGCTGTTTTTCAATGCAGGCAATTCCTACATGTGCTGGTCAGAGTCTACTGAGACAATTTCTTAATGATAAAATTCCTACATTTGCTGGACAGAGTATACAAGTATTTCACAAGAAACACAATGTAGAGCCAGGCGTGGTGGCACACGCCTTTAATCCCAGCACTCGGGAGGCAGAGGTAGGAGGATTGCCATGAGTTCGAGGCCACCCTGAGAATACATAGTGATTCCCAGGTCAGCCTGGACCAGAGTGAAACCCTACCTTGAAAACCAAAAAAAAAAAAAAAAAAAGAAACACAATGTATACCCTGACTGGTGAGAGTCTACTAAGTCTGCTTCTCAATGGGGACAATTTGTCCAGTGAATATACAGAGAATTCTAAATCTTTGTCACAATGAAGTCAGTTCCTACAACACTTGCTTGTCAGAGAATATTGAGGATATTTCTCAATGACTGAAATTTCTACATTTTCTGGCCATAGTCTATGAAGGTAATTTTTCTTTTCTTTTTTTTTTTTTTTTGGTTTTTTGAGGTAGGGTCTCACTCTGGCCCAGGCTGACCTGGAATTCACTATGTAGTCTCAGGGTGGCCTTGAACTCATGGCAATCCTCCTACCTCTGCCTCCCAAGGGCTGGGATTAAAGGCGTGTGCCACCACGCCCGGCTTGAAGGTAATTTTTCAATGATGGCCATTCCTACCCTTGCTTTGCATCATGTATTTAGATTCTTTCTTTCTTTCTTTCTTTCTTTCTTTCTTTCTTTCTTTCTCTCTCTTTCTTTCTTTCTTTCTTTCTTTCTTTCTTTCTTTCTTTTTTTCTGAGGTAGGGTCTCACTCTGGCCCAGGCTGACCTGGAACTCACTATGTAGTCTCAGGGTGGCCTTGAACTCAAGGCGATCCTCCTACCTCTGCCTCCTGAGGGCTGGGATTAAAGGCATGCACCACCATGCCCAGCTTAGATTGTTTCTTAATGAGAGAATTCCTACACTTGCTAGTTAGTGAATAACAGGGATGTTTCTCATATAAGGCAACACCTGTTCTTATTTTTCAGAGACTATGAAGTGTATTTTTCAATGATGTTATATAATCCATTATCAGATCAA
>JAEOAD010002023.1:0-11506 GCA_036365145.1 Orientallactaga sibirica | reverse complement strand
CAGACACATGTGCCATTTTGTGCATCTGGCTTTATGTGGAAGTACTGGGAATCAATGCTGGGTGCTTTGGCTTGGGGGGCATGCCCAACCACGCTCATGTCTCCAGCCCATGATCATTTTTGTAAGTTTTGTTTTATTTGGGTTTTGCATATAAATACATGAACTTGGAGACAAGTTTATTTAAGTTAACAAAGCTATTCCTAGCACTTTCTCCACTTTAAAATTTGTAACTTACTATAAGTAGCATTATAATGATCACTTTTTGAAGGCAATTGAAGAGATTGTAACAAACCTTTAGTTAATTATACTTTTGTATCATAGAATATTTTGTAATAGCCCCCAAAGAGTGGGTCTATTCTAGGTCCTTTGTCTGTCTGCCATACTACTCACTGGAACATGCATGTACCCTGTTGTTGTTACCTCTCAGACAGTGGGACCCAGATTCATCAGTTCTTCAATGTGGACTAGCACTGTGAGTCTCCCCAGTTATCTTCATGACCCCAGTGCCAGATTGGAACTGCTGAGGGAGATATAGAGTCTTATGACTCCAGCAGCTTCAGGATTATCAGAGTATTCGCATGCAGACAGTCATTGTTAGACTGCAAATCCCAATGCTGAACTAACCTGCATAACCCCTTTGGGAACTACAGACATTGCTCAGTGGTTAAAAGCACTTGTTTAATAAACCCTTCTCTAACATATTATTCTATATGCTGTTCTTCAAAGAACTTTACAGGATGAGAGATGGCTTGGCTGTTAAGACATTTGCCCAGAATAGCTAAGTATCCATAGTAACCACGCATTGTATACACAAGGTAGTACATGTGTCAGAATTATTTACAATAGCTAGAGGCCCCACACCCATGTTCTCTCCCCTCCTCCTCTTCCTCTTTTCAAATAAACAAAGCTTTAAAATATTTAAAGGAATACCTTTAATTTAATACACACGAGAAACTATGTTATTCACCTGGCTCCTCCAAGCTCCCTGGTCTGGGTTCTATGCCGATGGTGTGGGCAGGCACAGTGATGTGAGTGAGTAGCTGTGATCTACGTTCCTTGTCTACCAGTCTCCTGGTCCTGGTAATCCCATTTGCCTTGGTTGAGGAGCCCTGTTCCTCTGCTCTGAGCTGTGGAATCAGGCTCTTGTCTCTGGTATCCCTACTGATACCAACATCCTGCTGACCTGAGTCAGACAGCACTGGACAGCGGGACAAAGGCTTGTTTCTCCTCAATAAAATAAAAGAGTTTTCCTAAAAGAGTAGACAACAATGCAGAAAAGCCAAGGAAGGTCAGGAAATCTGAGGGCTCTCCACCAACAATGCCTAGTCCTACAATGGCTTCTCTAATGAAATCATAGAGAAAGCACCAAAATTCATTCCAAAATGAAAACACAAATAACCAATGAGACACTGTTCAAAAAAAAAAATCACTGAACTGGAAGCAAAACCATCAAGGAATAAACAATCATATTAATAAAATTGAACAGAATTGAATCATCATCTCCTTTAGTAATTCAGCTTGACAGTAGGCTTAAAGTGACTTAAGAAACATTCAACCCTCCAAAGAGACGGAATCAATTGAAGGGGACTCAAGAAATGGAAGACCTCAACAACCAGTTGATTGGGCTTAATGAAGACTTGATCAATGAATTCCAGGAAGCACTGGAAAGTCAGAACTCAAATTGAAATTGTACTCTCAAAAAGGAGATAAGAAGATGCAAAATAATACAACAGAAACAAAATCAAACAGAAATATAAAATCCTCTCTAGAGAGTTATTCATGGAAGACATAGAACATCTGACCTGGAAGACAAGGTAGAAGAAACACTGAGAGCCAAAATCATATGTCAAAAACCTCAAGAAGAGAACATGAGGAAACTGCGTAGATACCCTAAACAACCAAACATCCATAGATCATGGGTATACCAGGAAGGAGAGAGGCAATCAAAGCCAGAGGCATAAAGACAGCACATTCAACAAAATTATTGAAAAATTTCAAATCTCTCAAAAGACAAGCCTATCCAGATGCAAGAAGCCAAAAACACCAAACAGACAGGACCAAAGAAGAAATCCTCTAAGACGATCATAGTTAAAATTCTTAACAATGAAAATAAGGAGAGAGTGCTAAAAGTAGCAGGAGAGAAATTATCAGCAGCAGGCAAAGGCAATCCCATTAGTATTAAATCAGATTTCAGTGGAAACCCTAAAGCCAGAAGGGCCTGGAAGAAACACTACAAAGTCTAAAAACTATGGCTTCCATCCTGCTTACTTTTCCAGAAAAAAGTCTCATAATAGATAAAGAAAACTTTCGTGTGAAAAAGTCAACTCATGATTACATGAATCCAAAGCCAAATGTTCAGAGAATACTTGAGGAATACTCCACACAGAACAGTTAAAACTAACACCTCAAGAGCCATCAAGAAGAAGATCACAATAACCAAAATAGATCAGGCCTAAAATACAAACACAAGAAAGTACTCAAGCCTCATAAAACACTTATTATGGCACAGGTTAATTCAAACCTCACAGTAATAATCTTAAATATTAATGTCCTTAAATTACCCATCAAAAAAGACAGCCACAGGTTCTCAGGGTGTATCAATAAACCGTCGGGACATGGTGGAACACGCTTTTAATGCCAGCACTCAGGAGGCAGAGGTAGGTATTAACAGGAGTTCATGCCATATGAGATTACATAGTGAAATATCAGGTCAACATTTAGCAAGACCCTACCAGAAGAAAGAAAGAAAGAAAGAAAGAAAGAAAGAAATGAAAGAAAGAAAGAAAGAAAGAAAGAAAGAAAGAAAGAGAGGAAGGAAGGAAGAAGGAAGGAAGGAAGGAAGGAAGGAAGGAAGGAAGGGGGAACAAAACTGGGCCATTCTATCTGTTATCTTCAAGAAAACCCACCTCAACACTAAAGATAGACACCTCTCAGTGTGAAAGTTTGTAAATGATATTCCAAGCAAATGGAAATAAAAACAGGTGCATGCTATTAATAGCTTAATAAAATAGACTTTAAACCAAAAGTAATCAAAAAGGACAAAGAAGGAAACTTCTTAGTCATCAAGGAAATGATACAACACGAGCACATCACAATCATAAATAAATATGTACCAACACAGGTACACTACAGATTATAAAACACTATCTACTTATAATAGAACAGAAATAAATACCAACACCAACCAAAGATGAAATAATTATACAGAAACAGAAAAGAAATCATGAAAGAAATACAGGGGACTTGAGAAGATGGAAATTCTCCCATGCTCCTGGATAGGTAAAATTAATATTGCAAAATGGCAATTCCTACCAAAACCAATATGCCGATTTAAGGCAATATCAGTAAAAAAATAGTGGCATCATTCATCACAGAGATGGAAAATGGTCTAAAAATTCATATGGAATGGCAGAAGGCCTCAGATACCAAAATGTATCCCCACTAGGGGAAACAACAAACAAACAAAACCAAGTAAAAACAAAACAAACCAAAACACCTTTGGTGTACCATACCCACACATAAAAGCCATATTACAAAGCTATAGTGACAAAAACAGTATGGTACTGAAATAAAAAGAGAAACATAGACCAATGGAACAACACTGAAGACTCCAGACCTAAGGTCACATAACTACAGCTCCTTGATCTTGACAAAGCTGCTAATAGTGTAGAATTGGAGGAAAACAGCACTGTAATAAATGGTGTTGACAAATTGATGATCATATGTAGAAAATGAAATTAGACTCACTCTTTTACCATACACAAAACTCCAGTCCAAATGATTAAAGACCTCAACATAAAACCTGAAGCCTTCAACTACTGGAAAAAAAAATAGGGAGGCACTTCCACAATACAGACTGGGAGTAAACTTTCCTAGTACCAACACTCCCAGTATCCCAGGAAATTAAACAAGCCCTCAACCAATGGATCTCAAGAAACTAAAAAGCTTTTACATGGACAACATACTATAAGAACTAATAGGAGAATTTCTCCCACTGAATGGGAGAACATTCACCAGCTATGATTACTGACAGAACTCCTAATATCTAGTATCTACAAAGAACTCAACAAACTAAAATAAAATATCAAACAACCCACCTAAAAGTGGGGGCAAAGAACTGAATAGGAGTTCCCCAGGTGAAGAACATAAATGGCTAACACACACTTAAGAAATGTCTAACACCCTAAACTACCTATTAGGGAAATGCAAATTAAAATAAATATAAAATTCTACCTTTATAACAATAAGAATAGCAAACATTAAAAATCAAATGAAAACAAATGTTAGTGAGGATGTGGAGAAGTAGAACACTCATTCACTGTTGGTGGAATGTAAGCTGAACAACCACTATGGAAAGTTAACATGGAGACCTGGACAGGATAAATATAGAGTTTCCAAAAGCCCCCTGTTCTTTCCCTTCTGGGCATTTATCCTAAAAAGATCCACATGTCAGTTCAGAGATATTTTCTCAACCATGTTTGTAGCTGCTCAATTCATAATAGGTATGAACTGAATCAACTCCAGTTTCCTATCATTAAGAATGGATAACCCTAAGATGTGGTATTTCTCCATGATGGAATTCTGCTCAGCCATAAGAAAAAAATGATGCAATTAAATTTGTAGAAAATGGTCAACTTGAGCTGATAATTCTAAATGAACTCACACAATCCCAGAAAGACAATCGCCATATGGTCTCACTCATTTGTGGTTCCTTGAATCTGGATCAGCCTGAGTTACTGACATACCTGGAATGGACATCTCTGAGGCTGGGACAATAGGGAGGGTAGGGGTTTGGGAATGGCAAAGGTGGGGGTGGAAAACTGAACCTAGATCAAACTGGTACCTATGAATAACTTCTATGAGGCTGACCTGCATCCTCAAAGAGGAAGGCCTCTTCAGAAAAGGGGCAGGGAGGAGGGAAAGATGGTACCAACATGGTGTTGTTTACGACTAAATATGTCCATATCTAATAAAAAATAAATTAAAAAGAAACTATGATATTTGAAAATAAATTTTAAAATCATCATTTTATTGCTTACCTTAATTATATGTCTAAATTTAGTGGTAAAATATAATTTATTGTTAGGCATTTCTATTGTTTTTGTTTCAGGACTATTAAAAATTTCCAGTAAAATACTGTTGACAACCTAGTGTTATTTTGATTGATCAGTTGGCTAGAATTATAATCATGAATTCTAATAACTCAGCCACAAATTCAGACTTTAAATTTTAATATACATTTTTCAAAATATCATTGCTATGTCTGTTGCAAACCATAATGCAACTATCAAGTTTCAAACATGTTAAGGCCAACGTTTGATATTCCTAAAGCAATATTTGAGAGGATCAGATGAACAATTACACTCACCTCTTCTTCAGTATATTTAAACACTCTTATGTCTCCTGTGTTTTTCTCTACATATTACTCATGGTGATAAAGTAATGGGCATAAGTGAAAATTGAATAGATCCAATAGAAAAAGACAGTGGCCAGAGGAATGGTTTAGCATTAAGGCACTGCCTGCAAAGCCAAGACCCAGGGTCTGATCTCCCAGGACTCATGTTAGCTGATGCACAAGGATGGCGCCTGGAGTTTGTTTGTAGATGAGGCCCTGGCACGCCCATTATCTCTCCCCTCTCTCCCTCTTTCTTCTGTCAAATAATACAATAAATACAAATAAAATATTTAAAAGAACAAAGACACATGTCATGTGAAAGGATATATTCACATCCACAGAAAATCTGTTAATAGAATTATCAAGTTATTTATTTTCTTTGTAACTCCTCAAGTAATCTAATGTTATATTGCCAAACATAATTTTCTGAAGGAGAACATTGGTTAAAATTATCAAAAATAACTTCTAATTTCAAGAATTATAATGATAAAACTTATGTTTAGAGATAGCAGGTAGTGACGCGCTGCAAATTTATGTATGGTTGTACACAAAAAAATTCTTCCTTCCTGCATGTTTGTGATTTATTGGAAAACTCTAACTTATGTGGTGAATGCATTTTCAAAATGGGTATACAGATCAGCTCACTACTTCTGAACCCCCACAATGTTCTTGCAAATGAATTTATCCTGATAACTTTCAGATCTCTCATCTCATCAGAGAATGCCAGAGGTCAGTTCCTAAACCCACAATGGTTGAAACAGTGTTTGAGATTTTGACGAAAACCTCAAATGCTTTTTTTTTTTATAGTATTATTATACTTTAGAAATATAACTTTATTCCAACTCCAATCGCTTTGTCTGTTAAATATTAACACTTCAAAATTGTTTTTTAAAAAGTACGTTATAAATTTCTGTAATGGCTTTAGTGAAAATATAGAATAAACCCAATGTCAACTCTGTGCAGTGGGTTAGTCCTTGTAGTCCAAAGGGAAATAAAAGTCTGATCCTCCTACAGCCCCTGTCATATTTCTCCCTGACCCATACAGCAAGTACTGTGATTTTAACAGAGTCGTGTTTTCAGTAGATCTAAAAGGCTGTTATTTAAAATAGTCCCCTGGCTACTAGCCTGTTCTCATCAGTCTAGCTGAGGAGAATCAGCTCCAATTTCTGTAAAGTGACATGGGGTATTTTTGCTGTGCATATTCTGCCTGGGAGCACATAGCATTTCCTCCTTGTCGGAGCATTCAGCAGCTATTGCAGGAGATGACCAGGTTGGTCATTTCCTTAACAGTGCCTGAACCTACTTCTGGCAATGTGTTGATTCAATAAGGTGGGGACTTCTCTGTTATCAAGTGCTTCTTTCCTTTCCAGCTTCTCCGCTCAATGTTCTCATCTTTTCTAAACACCGAGGGGCAGGTTGTGGAGACATCCCTCCCTAATGTAGCCCAGGCTAGCCTCAAACTCAATGCCAGCCTTCTGCCTCGGCCTCTGGGTTTGGGGATTAAAGATGTGAGCCATCACACTTGGCACTGGAGCATTTGGTAATCACAGAAAGGTTTTCCTGAATCCAGGAGGGTCAATAACCACAACTGTGGGGATTGTGTACTATGTGAGTGACGCCAGAGGATTAGGCGAGAGTCACCCACTGACTCTATCATTTTCCTTTGAAGTGATTCTTCGTTGATACCATTGTGTGCTAAAAGGTATTTTTAAGAAGTATTCCTAGAAATATTGCATACAAAGAAGTTGGAAAATAGTTTTGACCTCTTGGGTCTCCACCCCTTCATTTTTCCCTCGGCTCTGCAATTGTTCCCATGTTGGGCCCTGGGCATACCGGGCAGTCCTTGTCTTCAGATACCCCCGATCAGGTCTGGCCAGGTGCGCCTCTAAGCAGCTGTCTTTCCCAGGTTGTTGTATGCCATCATGGCCCATTGTTGAGCTGCAGCAAGTGAATGTGTTTGCATTTCGTTGAGTCCATTCTGTTGAAGGCCGTCTCGTTATTAACAGAAAACTGCTCAGCGTCTTCACTTTCTCGTACCCAAGATCAACTGCCCTACCGCGGACCACTTTCACCTGATGCTGTGAGGACTCATGTCCACTTCTGCGGGCTTGTACATTTTCACGAGTGATGCGCCTATGGACAGTGCGTGTTAGTTACCAATCACCAGACGATTTGTGCCCATGAATAGCAATGTGCAATGTGCACGGACTCTGACAGATGTACTGTTATAATTTTGTTAGTTAATTTACACACAGCTTGGGAAGATGCCGCCCACGCAGGTCCATGTTAGCAGAGTTAACTAGAGGCCCATGGGGAAGTAGCTTCTTTGTTACCTTACATATTCTTCTTTTTCTTCTTCTTTTCTTTCTTTTTTTTTTTTTTTTTTTTATACTTTCACTAAGACTTACTTCTAGCCAGAGTCATGTCGTTATTTCTTTGTAAATGATTTTATAACAACTTTCAATATTGGCATAGAGTTTGACTGTATATTCTTCCATTACCTACCTTCTTTGTCCCCTCTCTCCAGTTCCCTTCTTGCCGCTCCTGACTATCCAGATAAAGATTTGATGGCTCAATACCATACCAGGTCTTGTGCAGTACCCATTTGTTTGCATCTTTTATGTTTTTCTAAACTTTTTATTTCTGATAATGTTGTTTAAACCACAATAATACATTTAATTAAAATGGTGAAACAAAACTATGATATAATGGAGGGTGGAGCATATTTGATTGCTGACGCCTGTCTCTGTGACTGACTTTATGAGACTGACCTGTGCTATCAACTGTGCCAAGCAGGCACATGTGATGGAGGCATTAACAGGGTGAATGCAGATGTTCCACTGATGCTACTTAAACACAGAACAGATAGACCCACACATCGAGAAAAGATTTTACAACATCTATTTACTGTGAGCATGAGCGAGAAAGAGGCAGAGAGTGAGAGAGAGACAGGAGAGAGAGAGAGAATGGGCAGGCCAGGTTCCACACTGCAACAAACTCCAGACGCATGCACCACCTTGTGCATCTGGCTTGGTGGGTCCTGGGAATTGAACTGAGTTCCTTTAGCTTTGTGTGTACACACCTTAACTGCTAAGCCATCTCTCCAGCCCACCCTATTTTATTTTGGCTGTAATTTATATTCAACAGAAATGATAACATCAAATAATACAATATCATAGCCACATACAGGTGTTGTGCAAAAAGAAAGAAAGAGAGACAGAGAAAGAGAGAGAGATTACTCGCTACTTCTGCACAATTGTCACTAGCAACACGCCCCAAAGAGATGTTTTCTGTAAAGAGTCACACATTGTGCAATTCCAGGAGGTATTATAATGAAGGAACAATTTATAGAATCAGACAAACTCTGAGAATTGAAATATATGTTAAACTCTTGACTTGTGAATAACATTTTTTTCTGAATGAAGTCTCAATATAAAACTAAGCTCATGCAAAAATATCAATATTCTTGTCTTTTCAGAAATTTTGCTTCTTGATACTTGGAAATATAAGTACTCTAAAAGGAACTACATTTATATTTTTGTATGCATTTATGTATGTATGTATGTAAGTATATATATATATATATATATATATATATATATATATATATATAGTCAGTGAGACTGTGTTAGCATTCCAAATGTAAATATATGGTTTTGCAAATAAAAAAATGTGTCAGGATTTCAGTAGGAAACAGTTTTTGATTGTTTAACTTAAAATATTTCATACGCTATATTTTTTCCAAACATCATATTCTACAAATATGTTCTGTAGTTTTGAAAATGCAGCTGATTACTGTGTGTGGTTGAAAATTTTTCATTACTAAAATGTTCCTTCTATAGAACATGCAGCTGTGCCAGATTTCCTGAATTCTCAGATGTATGATTTAAAAAGTGGGTAGAAGTTCATCAACATATAATTAATTTAGAATATTTCCATGGAAGAAAATGTTTCTTTCATGGAAAATATGTTTCTGAAATAAATGAAATTTGTATAACATATTATGTACAAATCTCATAGTTTTACTGTTTGAAAATCATAGATATTTATTAACTTTTGTAGCTGTTAAGCAATTCATGCTCAAACTGTCAAAAATTAGTTGTAGCACTGGAAAGATGGCTTAGAGGTTAAGTGCTTGCCTGTGAAGCCTAAGGACCACGGTTCGAGGCCCAATTCCCAATACCCATGTAAGTCAGATGCACAAAGTGGCACACATGCATCTGGAGTCTGCTTCAGGAAGGAGGCCCTGCCATGCCCATTCTCCCTTCTATCTGGCCTCTTCTCTCTCTGTCTGTCTGTAGCTCTTAAATAAATAAATAAATAAATAAATAAATAAATAAATATTGGCTTGTAGAATGGTATCCGGATAAAGAGTAAACCAACCTCAAGCATGTAATAAACTTATTCAGACATCTCTAGATACAGGCAAGTACAAAATCAAAATAAATTCCTGAATGTTGTGTTTCAAAAAATATTTTTAATATTTATTTATTTGAAAGAGGGGCAAGAGAGAGAGAGAGAAAGAGAGAGAGAGAGAGAGGGAGAAATGGGCTATCTTCAGGGCTTCCAACTACTGCAAACAAACAACAACAACAAAAACTGCAGACACAAGCACTACCTTTGCATCTGGCTTACATGGTTCCTGGAGAGTCAAACCTGGCCATGGCTACTTTCCAGGCAAGCACCTTAACTGCTAAACTCATCTCTCCAGCCCACTATTTTTAACTATTCAATAAGATATGATATCTTGGGCTCATAACCTTCATAAGCCAGCTGCACAAGATGGCATATGTACTGGAATTTCTTTGGTAGAGGCCAGAGGTTCTGAATGCTCCATCCTCTATCTATCTATCTATCTATCTATCTATCTATCTATCTATCTATCTATCTATTCTATCTCAAATGAATAAAATTAATATCGGGCAGAGAGTGTGGTACATCTTTAATCCCAGAACTTAAGGCAGAGGTAGTATTGGAATGTTGTGGATTTGAGATCACCCAAGACTGAGAGGAATTCTGTACAGCCTGGGTGAGAGGAGGAAAAAATATGAATATATATATATATATGTACATATGTACATATGTGTATATGTATATATATACATATATATATATGTATATATACATATATACATACATATGCATATGGCAATAAAATAAAGTGATCTATTCTAAAGATTTATTAAAGGAGTCTGGAAATGAAGTGGAATGCCAAAGAATAATTTTGATAGTCAACATAACACACTTAGCAGCTTATTAGTTTCACAGTTAAGTAACTTGACTTGAACTAATGATGCTGTACCCATTTGAATGCCCAAGATACAAAATGCACATTATGTCAGTATTAATATCATGTACCGGTGCACTGGTTGCAGGCTAATCTCTGTGCTCATACATCTCCCTGGTTCTGGCCAGATGCTAACCAGGGGCCCTGAAATTGAAATTCTGTAAGTACTAACTGGCTCATGGTTAGTCTTTCCACATCCAACACAAAGGGAAACCAAGGAAGAGAAGGAGACATTTCTTCCTTTGATGTATTCTGTATCCTGCCAAAGCCCTGAGCTCTGGACTCACCATAATACACCCTCCCCAACCATTTTCTCTTGTGTTCAGAAAACACACAAATGAGCAACAGCAGAATGCTTTCCTCCCACAATGGCTGAATCTGATCACCATGAGAAATATCTTCTAGCCTCTAAAATTGCATAACACCAATAGCTCTCCCATGCTCCTCAGTCCTGGACTATAGTTACTGTTTTATTCACACTGGTGTTCTCCGTATGATCCCCCACCACTCCAAACTGGAGTGCTCTGAATCCCCACATACCTATATTGAATTCATTCTGTAGAAAAAAAAAAACCTCACTGTAATGGTATATATTTCCTGGTTAATAATGGTCTCTACAAATTAAATTAAATACCCAAAGTTCCTGAGTGTGTACAACCAGTATAGTTTATACCTGTGGGGAGTATTAGAAGCAGAGGGCCAAATTTATTTGGCATGGTATATTCTTTCAGTGTATGCAAGGGGGTGGGGGTACGGGCATGGCTCACCATAACAGCCACGTGGAGGGGGTGAGAAACACCCTCTAGGTTTTAGCCTCACCTTCA
>JAEOAD010000495.1:0-11217 GCA_036365145.1 Orientallactaga sibirica | reverse complement strand
CTAAAACCTCACAAGATCCAGGTTTAATGAAAGATAATCAGGAGCACAAAAACAATAGAGGTGGACACCCTATTCTTTCTCTGACCTACAACTACATGTGCATGGGGAATGCACAGCTACCCAGACATGTACATAAACCATACATGTTCCACACTCTGAATAACAAATGCATTTGCAACGTGTTTCATGCTTTACATCTAAAGGAGGGAGCTGAGATTGGCAGGTGTGGCAAGCAAGCACTTTTAACTGCTGAGCCATCTCCTGAACCTCCAAAGATGTTGTAGCACTTTGAATGGATCTCCCCCAATAGATTGAATTTTATTAAAGCTTCCTGGATTTAAAGATACCTGGCTGAAAGTGGTGACACTATGGGCATACCCTAGGGTCCAGCCCTAAGGTTTGTTTGGGAGTGGATCTGAAATATAGTGTAAAGATATGCAGAGTGTTTGAGCTCTCCCTCAGGTTCCTGGATTGTTTTGCCTGTGGTGCTCCTGGTGGATTTCTCTCTGCATGGACTTATGAAAAGGGGTCAGCTTCTTCTGTCATGACAGAACTTCCCCTGCAACTGTAAGCTTCAATAAATTCTGATCTTCTCATAAACTGTGTCTGGTTTGGAGGTTCATCCCAGCAGTGTGGAGCTGACTATAACAGATGCTAATTTAAATTTCTTGTTAAGATCAAAGTTAAGATATACATTATGCTTTAAATAGTTATTGAAGAACACTGGGTGATTAATATTATGAGCATTATTATGTGGTAGACTTCACTTAAAAACAGATGCTGCTTCTTAGTGAGTAGATTGATATAGTTAAGAAGGACTAGAATGGCTTTGCCAGAGAGACAAACTGCTAATGCAAATTTTAGCTAACAAAATCATAAGTGGCAACATGTTATTAATAATAACTTTAATTTGACCAAATAAATGAAGCAGTATAGCTGATGTGACTGAGAAACAAGATTCAACTACTTATGTCTCAAACAAACACACTTATCAAGCAATACTGCACAAAAACAGAGTGAATGGAAATCATAATACAAAGCAAACATGAGTCATTCACAACCTGGTGTAGCTCTTTCAAATTGCCAATCAACAAGGAATCATAACAAAGAAATTAAACCTCAGATCAACTGGACAGAACAAATATGTACACAACATTTTGTTCAAAGGGAATATATATTGTTCTCAGCTACACATAGAACCATTGCAAAAATAACGAGATTCTAGGCCCCAGAGCAAAGCTTCAACAACAAAAAACACCCACAAAAATGAGATGATTTCTTATATCCTTTTTCAGATTTCAGAAAACTAATGCTTGAAATCAATAGCAAGTGGACGCCAACAACAACACAAATAGTTGAAGACTAAACCACAGCGAGGATGAGGCCAAATGAGAGGAGAAAGAGAGATGAACAAAATACCAGCTCTTAGCTTCTGTCTTCAATAGCTACCTACTTTCAAGCCTATCACACTCTAATAAAACCTACAATGGAAGAAAGATATCTGTGACCTGCTTCAGGTGTAACCATCCAGGACACTGGGCCAGGGCCTGCCTTTAAACCCAGGCCACCACAAAAGCTTGCTCTATCTGTGGACAGTGAGGTCATTGGAAAATGGACTGCCATTGGGGACACCCTGACACCCCCATAGGGCACCCAATACTTACCCTAACTCCCACTCTACAGCTGGTATAATGAAGGGGACCAGATTAATCTGCCACAGTTGGGAATTGCAACTCATCCATTGAACCCAGGGTGATCAGGATGGTGCCTGGACACAAAGTCTCTTTTGCCCTGGAAATGGGGCCTCCCCCTTATTGCTTCTCACTTCCTGCAAAGGTCTACAATGATGGTCATAGAGGCTTCAAGTGTCCTTTCCAATTCCAGAACTGCCCCTCCTTTATTCTGCCAATTTGGAGACTTAAGATTACTCATTCTTTATTAGTCATCCTTGAATACCCAATGCCTCTCCTTGGCAGGGGTGTCATGTCAAAATTCAAAGACTCGGTCCACATTTCTACATTCGATACAATAACCATGTTTTAAATCTCTTTTTGAACCTGCATGGAAACACCTCTGGAATCCAAACCCTCCCCTTACCCCCTGCTGCCATTAACCCCTCAGTTTGGGACATTGAACAGCCTTCAATTGCTCAACACCATGAACCTGTCTGTGTTGATTTAAAAAATCCTCACTCCTATGTAACCTGAGACCAATACCCTCTATCCACTACCAGCTGCCAAGGACTTAAGCCCTTAACTGTCCAACTCCTTAAGGAACAACGTTAAACACCTGTCAACTCTGCTCATAAAACCCCCAGAAATGGGGTTAAAACTATAATGGAACTTTTTGGTTGGTCCAGGGCCTCAGAAAAAGAAATGAGACAACTATACCCACATACCCAGTCATCCCTAACCCTTACACTCTCCTTTCCTCTCTCTCACTTATTGCAACCAACTTTACTGTCCTAGATCATAAAGATGATTTTTTTACCATCCCCCTACACCCAGGCTCACATCTTTTTGCTTTTATTTAGGAGGACCCAGACACCATTTTAGGTCAGCAACTCACCTGGACAGTCCTGTCACAAGGTTTTAGGGACTGTCCCCACTACTTTGGTCAGGCCGTCCAATGAGATCTCTCATCCCTAAGCCTCCATCCCAGTCATCTCTTACAGTATGTAGATGACCTTCTCCTATGTAGTCCCTCCCATGAAATCTGTGTTGCACACACTGCTAAAATTCTTCAATGCCTTATCTGCTTAGGACTATTGGGTCTCAAAAGACAAAGTTCAGATCTGTCAGCAGACTGTAACTTACTTAGGTCAACCCCCATCCTGTGCATCAAGGGCCACCCCAACTCCCCTAAAATCTGCACCTTATAGAACTAAAACCTTTGACCCCCAAGCACAACCTCTCATCACGCTGAACTAACAGCCCTTACTTGAACCTTAACTCTGGCTAAGGATCTTTCCATTAACAGTCATACAGATTCAAAACATGCTTATAAAATCATCCACTCAAATATTCTATTTTGGAGAGAAAGAGACTTCCTCACCCAAAAGGGGACCCCAATTATTAATGCCTCCCTAATCAAAGACCTTCTGGATGTCACTTTTCTCCCCTTTAAGGAATCATTCATCCAATGCCAAGGTCATATTTAAGACAAACAGTACCTCTCCCTCTCAAACAATCACAATCATAAATTGGCCTGTGAAATGGCCCTGACACACTCATACCAAGTCCCCTCACTCAAGAATTTCTTTATACCTGCATTTTTTTATTTCATTACTCTAACCAAGCTCTATTTTGTTTCCTTCAAAACCACACCTCCTTTCAACCCTAGGACAGACATTTCTTCAAAGCTCTTGCAGACTCATGTGATATCTGCCAAAGAGCAAACCCTAATTCCAACATCTGACCCCCTCAAATCCCTACCCAGAAGATGTGGCACCTTCTACCAGCCATGGATTGGCAAGCAGACTTCACCCATATGCCTCCTGTTAAATGATACAAATATCTCTTAGTGTGGCTGCCTTTTATGCATGTGTAGAAGCTTTCCTCACCACAAACAAGAGAGTTAATATAGTAGGTGAGATATTGACTACAGAAATATTGTCTTAATTTGGCTTGTCATCCTCAATACTATCAGACAATGGCCCAGAATTTGTCTCTTCTAACTCCTGAAACATTGCCAGGTCCCTACAGATCACCTGGAAGTTTCAATTCCCTACCATCCCCAATCCTCCAGAAAGGTTGAGAGAACTAACCATACCATCACAGAAACTCTCAAAAAAGTCACCCTGGAATTAAAATGGGATTGGATTAAACTTTTACTTCTAGTGTTACTTAAATTTAGAGCCCTAGCTAAAAAGCCTTCCATGATCAGCCCCTTTGAACTCATGTATGGGAGACCTATAATTCCACCTGGACTGTCTCATGGGACTCCACTACTCCTTCCTTCCATATACACTAGTCTCCTCCCATTGCTCAGAAAGAACCATGGAGACAAACTAACACCACCCTCCCCTCCCTCTATCCAGAGGCTCCTCTTCCTAACTCTGAGCTAGGAGACATGGTTGATATCTCAGATCCCACCCAGCAAATCTCTGTCTCCAAAATGGCAGGGGCCCCACAAGGTCATCCTAATAATCCTCACTGTAGCCAAACTCCAGGGCTTCCTGTCCTGGGTCCATTTCTCCCACTTGAAAAATACCCCATCATCCGCTCACCTTCTTCTCCCTATTTCTGGGTGACAAAAACTGCCTCCACCTCTTTCAACCCTCTCTAAACCTGAACAGGACCACCTCAAGACAGACAAGCAGATGGCACTCAATATCCAACAATTCCATCTGTTCCTGACTCATATACAGGAGGGCCTATGATTGATGGCCCAGCCTGATCTGCACATTTGATGAGCTTGTGAATGCCATAGAAGAACTCTGGTTACAAGGAACTTTCATTCCCTTCATTCCAGAACAGATAAAGTTTCTTATCATTACCCTACATTTCCTCCCCTTCATCTAGGAGCCCAAGGGATGCCCTGTCACCTTTCCTTCTCACAGTACTATTCTCTTTTTGACAGAACTAATAATTGTTAAATTCTACACATTGTTCTTAACACCAACAAGCACTCTTAACACTCCTACTCTGGGTACACTTCCTTACAGTAATTTTCCTAGGTGTTATCCATTCTTTAACTCCTAACAATGAAACATAACAGGCTTATAGCCCCTCTTGCCATTTTACTATATCCCTAATAACACTTATTGTCACTCATGTTTTGCTACACCAGACGCATGTGTCTCCACTGTGGCCCAAATGAGACCTGCCACCATAGGTTCTCCCCTAGTAATAAACTATACCTTTTTAATGGCCTGACATTATATTTGGGCTTGTTAGATGGTATAAAGGTAATCAAGAAATATGCCATCAGGGGATCACACAGGGGCCATGGAAAAATCTCACAGACTAGCCAAAAGAGATAATACAAATTTTTTAAAGGTGTTTTATTTATTTATTTGAGAGAAAGAGGAAGAGTCTGAGAAAAAGAACAAATGGGTACACCAGGGCCTCCAGCCAATGCAAATGAACTCCAGATGCCTACCCCCCTTGTGCATCTGGCTTACATGGGTCCTGGGGAATTGAATCCAGGTCCTTAGGCTTTGCAGGCAAATGTTTTAACTGCTAAGCCATTTCCCCAGCCCCTAAATTTTGCTACCTCTAAGACTAGAGCCCACCCTAAACATTCAGGACACTACTCTTGTTCCAAACTTTAAAAAGGAGCCACTCTTGGACTGGAGAAATAGCTCAGTGGTTAAGGCACTTGCATAGAAAGCCAAAGGACCCAGGTTTGATTCCCCAGGACTAATGTAAGCCAACTGCACAAGGTGGTGCATGCGTCTGGAGTTTGTCTGCAGTGGCTGTTGGCCCTAGCATGCTCATTTTCTCTCTTTCTCTATCTGCCTCTCTCTCTTACATAAGTAAGTAAAATAAAATGAAACATTTTTAAAAAGAGGCCCTACAGACACTGTCTACTCAAAGGATGCCCTGAACATAAGTATATCTACCAGCCCTGTGGAGTCCTTAAATATTCAAAATTTCTGGGTTCAATTGGCTGTTGATACCATGAACAAACATTCTTTTTGCAGCCCACCAACTATTAGCTAATAATCTCATGGATCTATCTGTTAATCATAATGAATATGTTAATGTCATTGGATATAGAATTACCAAACAAGACCATCCTGTGCTCCATACAGATTCAGCACTCCCAGTCACCCTAGTTGTCCAACAACATTGCCTATGCATCAATTGTATCCCCCCTTGACCACCTCTTAAACCATCTCAACCACCTCCTAATTGTTCTATTGAACAAAACATCTTCCTGACCACCGGCAAATGGATGCCCATGGGATGGGTCTTCCTCTGCAATAAAATGGCCTTTCCAGCCCTGCCCGATAACTTCTCTGGAATCTGCTCCATCAGACAGATCTTCCTTACTGCCATCCCTAACCCCTCCTCACTGGAATACTTGGAGTCTGCTCTGCAAGTGTGGTAATAATTTAATCCTCCTAGACTGCAAGCAGGTAGTGGTCGCAACAGCATTTATCCTACTCATTCCAGGCCTTGTGATAGGGATACAAAGGGACATGTCTAAGTTGGCCCGCATCCTTAGCAAATTTCTGATCTCACAAGAGTTCTGTCAGAAATTAACCAAGAAATGAAAGAACTTTGAACCTCAATATTACAATATAGAGCCATTATTGATTTTTTTTTATTATTGAAGCATCATATTAGCTGCCAGCAATTCCCTGCAATGTGTTGCTTCAATATTATGGACAATTACAATATTATTCAACAACTGATAGACAAAATAGAAGAAAAGGTTAACAAAATCTATGAGAGCAACTTTTGGTTAGGTTTAGGAAAATAGTTTCCATGGTTATGCTCTTTACTGGGTCCTTAGATGAGTATTCTCATCATGATCATAGCTCAAGTGTGTACTCTGACTCATCAAACAAGAAATCAATTCTGTAAAAATGATGTACCTTTAACACTCCTTCCAACCCCATGCTCAAGACAAGACACCCATAATAATCTGCTTCTTTCCCCCTGTCCTTCTTACAGGGATGACAGTGAAAAGGAAAACAAAAGGGAGGGAAACCAGACACCAGACAGCCAGGGCATCCCAAGCTCAAAGGAGAAACCACGCCTAAGTCTGAAATGAATGTATGATTTTCTTGATCTATATGACCCACCAAAATTAAATCAGGATGAGATAAACCACTTAAATGGAAAACGGGGAAAAAAATCAAACAGGGCTGAGGCTGTGGTCAGTCCATAGAGGGCTTGCCTAACATGCATGAGCCTTGAGTTCAATACCCAGTAATTATATAAACAGGAAGTGCTGTTACCTGCCTCTAATACCAGCAATAAGGAGGTGATGACAGGAGCAACAAAAGTTTAAGGCAGGATTGGAGAGATGGGTTAGCAGTTAAGGTGGTTGCCTGCAAAGCCGAATAACCCAGGTTCAATCCCCCGGGACCCACATAAAGCCAAGTGCACAAGGTGGCACAAGTATCTGGTGTTCATTTGCAGTGGCAAGAGGCATTAGTGCACCATTCCCCATATTCTTCCTCTATCTCTATCTCCCTCCCTCCCCCATTCTTTCTCCCAAATAAATAAATATTTAGAAAATAAAGTTCAAGGCAAGCTTTGGCTACATATTGAGGTTGAGGCAGACTGTCTCAAAAAGAAATGATAAACAAAACACCCCAAAATCTGCTTGCTTTGCAAAAGCAATGCATCATTCCTCTAAATATCACATGCTTCCCAACCTCAATGTGTGGGAGGTGAAGGGAATTGGAGGCAGGAAGGGAGGCAGCGGTGAAGAGGCCTAACTCTTTCAAGGAGCTCCACTGTGAAGAACTGCGGCCATCACAGGTGAGAGCCTGTTTCATGCAGAGGGGAAGGATTCTGTGCAGCCTCAGAGGCTGAGGACTGGGCAGAAAGGGTCTAAGGTAATGACAGTCCCTGAGAAGGTGTAAGGATGTTCTCTTGAAATTACCAGGAGGAACTTTCAAAGATGCCTTTTCTTGAGACTAGAGAAAAAATAAATGGTGGAAATCATTCAAAATAAGTTCATAGAATTGGTTATGATGTGATGGTAATTCAAGCTGACAGTTTAATGCAAGAGATGAGAAAAAAGTGTGGTAAAGGGCCTGAGAGAGGAGTGCAGCTTAGAGAAAACCTTAGTGTGGACAGCTGTCCTCCATACAAGGGGAACCACTGTCCTTTGAAATATCTATGACTGTGGCCTGTAACTTTCCACCATGGAGGAGAGGAAGGTTCATGCAGCTCTCCACCTCTTCATGGATTCAGTTACTGTAACTAGAGGACAGGGCTCACAAAGCCCCACCCCAGGATTTATATACAGTTTAAGTATGAGGAATGAAGAGGTAGCTTAGAGATTATGTGCACTTTCTCTGTAAACATGAGGACACAGGATGGCCAGATCCCACATAAATAGCTGGGAAAGTCCATGAAAGCCTGTAACCCCAGGCCCATAAAGGGAAGCACAGATCAGAGACTCCCCTGGGCTCATGGAAAAGCACCTATTGTTCATGAGAATCTAGTTCAAAATGAGAACATGGGAAAGAATGATGGAGTGGGACATGGTTTTCTGCTCTGGCTAATAAAGAAGAGTGAGAACTGCAGCAGGGAAGAGCATAATACCGCATAAGAGAACCCACCTAACTGTGGGCAGCACCATCACATGGGCTTCGTGCATGCTAGTCAAGCACTCTACCAACTGAGCCACATCCCAAACCTTCCTTACCTGTTAAAGCAAGGATTATTATGTACAGATTATACTGTCAAATCATACATGCTCAAAGCATGCACTGTTCCTCCCTGGCACTCTTCTCTTACTTAGGTTCTTTCCCTCAATGCTCCACCCTCTCTGGCAGGCCTGTGAACAGTCCTGCACCAACACTGCACTCTGCAGGCTGCCTCTCATGGCTCCTATGAATGATATGCATGTGTGATACCTGCTACTGTGGTGGTAAATACAAATTATTGTACACATATTGGAACTTCAAATACATTCTTCAGCACTAGTTGTGTCCATTTTTTCAGTAAAAAATGAAACCAGGGGTGGAGCAATGGCTTATCAGTTATGGCACTTGCCTGCAAAGTCAAAGGATCAAGGTTCAATTCCACAGAACCCATGTAAGCCAGATGCACAAGGTGGCACATGTATCTGGAGCTCATTTGCAATGGCTGGGGACCCTGGAATGGCCATATTTTCTCTCTCTCTCTCTCTTTCAAATAAATTTTAAAAATAAAAAACTGAAGCCATTATTAGAAAAAAAAGAGACAAAAGAAAAATAGGAAAATGGTCATGTGTGTTGGCACATGGCTTTAATTCCAGCAATTGGGAGGCTAAAATAGGAGATCGCTGTGAGTTCAAGGCTGGCCTGAGACTACATAGTGAATTCTAGGCTAGCCTGGGCTAGACCAAGACTCTACCTTGAAAAACAAATATAAATGAATAAATAAATAAATAAATGGTAAGGATGTGGAGAAATTGTACATTTACACAGTTCCTGTTTGGAAGCTGAAAAAAGCTCAGGAGATAGTTGGTTGTGATGCTTACATATTCCAAGCTCCAGAAGTTTCTACTTAAAATTATTTAAAGGATAAGTTTGATATTATGTGGTTTTTTAACATAGTGACATAAACTAAATTACATATTAACTATCCTAAACATTACATTCAATGACTAGACACCATTAATTATAAGAATATATGTAATGGGGCTGGAGAGATGGCTTATCAATTAAGGTGCTTTCCTGTGAAACCTAAGGACCCAGGTTCATTTCCCCTAATACCCACATAAGCCAGATACACAAGATGGCTGTTTGAGTCAGGTTTGAATTGCTGGCAGAAAACACCTGAGTAAGAACAGCTTGTAGGGGGGAAAAACATTTTATTTCGGCTTACAAACTGAAGGGGAAGCTCCGTGATGGCAGGGGGAAAAAATGACAGCATGAGGAAAGATGGACAACACCTACTGACCAACATCAGATGGACAACAGCAACAGGAGAGTGTGCCAAGCACCGACAAGGAGAAAGTGGCTATAAAACCTGGAAGCCAGCCCCCAACAATACACTGCCTCAGTGGGCTTTAATTTCCAAATCTCCATCAGGTGGGAACCTAACAGTCTGAACACCTAAGTTTATGAGGGACACCTGAATCAAACCCCCACAGAGGTGCATGCATCTGGAGGCATTCATTTGCTGTGGCTACAGAACATGGTGTGCCCATTCTCCCCCTCTCATAAACAAATAAATAAAATGTTTTTTAAATATATGTATTGGGGCTGGAGAGATGGTTCAGTGGTAAAGGCATATGCCTGTGAAGCCTAACAACTCAGGTTCAATTCCTGTGTACCCATATAAAGCCAGATGCACAAAAGAGCACATGCATCTGGAGTTCATCTGCAGTGGCTACAGGCCCTGGCATGCCCATTCCCTTTCTCTCTCCTTGTAAATAAATATATATATATTTTTTAAAAAATAAAGAGTATATGTGTGAGAGAGATGAGCATCATGGTGTACACCTGTAATTCCCATAGAGGAGACTGAGGCAGGAACATCCTGAGTTAGAGCCAGCCAGTGATACATAATGCGACCTCACCTCTAAGTAAAAATAAAAAGAGCCAATGGTGTAGCTCAGTGCAAAAGAACTTGCTTAGCACACTCTAAACCCTGCTTAGCACACACTGGACCCTGGGTTTGATAGCCAGGAACAGAGGATAAGCACTGATAGTTACTCCAATTTAGCTCCAAATAAGAGTAAAACTGCTTTGCCTTCTGGAGAGAGAGTGCATGGAGGCCAGCAGCACAAGGCTTGATGCGTACACAGAACATGAAGTGTTCTGACATTATTACTCCCTGCACAAGGGGCTCAGCTGTGAGGGAGACCAAAGGTGTGCACCAAGCGCTGCAGGCAAGAAAGACAAGGGAATAGTCTCCTCCTCTCCTTAGTCTTAGGCAATGTACTGTAAAAATATACACATCTCCATAGCACAGCCAAACTATCATTGCTTCAACTTCTGCAGAGATGTGAGCAAACATTTATTCACCCCAAATAAGGTGCCAATGACAGACCAAAGAAATAATGTCATTTAAGTCCAGCCCAGTGAGCCAGTGAGTATATTGGGGTTATTTAGAGGAATATGGATGAGGAGATATTTACAGGCACATGGATGACTGAAAAGCACCTGCATCAGTAAAAGTTCCACCTCCCATGGGTGACAACTCATGAAAGCTGTATCCCTGGAGATGTTTGTAAAATGTGAAGGGGGCTTGACTGTTTGGAATGTCTCCTCTTCCCAAAAATTGTTACTGTTTATTTAACCTTGTGGAGGGACCTTGTGCAGCTTGTGAATTTTAGGAACTTTCTGAGACATTCATGTTTTGTCCACTTCTGGATCATGGTTTCTCTAAATTCCTGAGTCTTACAAAGATTCCTGTGTGGTGGGGAGGAGTACTCTGAACCACTGTTTTGGGGTACACATAGTCATTACACCCATGAATTCATAGCAGCTTAAATTTCCTGCAAAGATTAAGCCTGTCAATACATCACCTTCATGGGGAAGGATACATGTGACTCCACATCTCTAGAGAAGCTAATTGCACCTAATGATTGCTG
>JAEOAD010000589.1:0-10850 GCA_036365145.1 Orientallactaga sibirica | reverse complement strand
GCACCTAACCTTCTTTGTAGGAAAAGCAAGGATTCCTAGAACCGAATGAGCTTATTTCACACAGTACAATGTTCGCAATGAAGATGTTTGTTTTCTCAACAGCACTACTTTTGCAAAATGAGGCGAATCTTCTAACTTTGCCATCTTTTTAGATTACATTAACAAGGAAAATTTGAACTTGCTGCACTCAACCTTCTTTGTAGGAAAGCACCTGATTCCTAGAACTGAATTAACTTATTTCACACAGTACAGTGTTCGGGTATGAAGATGTTTGTTTTCTAAAGAAACTACTTTAGAAATGAGGCTGAATCTACTAACTTGTACATCTTTTTAGACTACATTAACAAGGAAAATTTGAACTTGCTGCACTCAACCTTCTTCAAAAAATTAAACTGATTCCTAGAACCGAATTAACTTATTTCACACACAGTACAGTGTTCGGTAATGAAGATGTTTCTTTTCTAAAGAAACTACTTTAGAAATGAGGCCAATCTACTAACGTTGTGCATCTTGTCAGATTACGTTAACAAGGAAAGTTTGAACTTGCTGCATTCAACCTTCTTTGTAGGAAAGCAACTGATTCCTAGAACTGAATGAGCATATTTCACACAGTACAATGTTCGGCAATGAAGATGTTTGTTTTCAACAAGAAACTTTAGTAATGAGGTGAATCTACTAACTTCGCCATCTTTTTAGATTACATTAACAAGGAAAGTTTGAATTTGCTGCACTCAACCTTCTTTGTAGGAAAGCAACTGATTCCTAGAACCGAATGAGCTTATTTCACACAGTACAATGTTCGGACAATGAAGATGTTTGTTTTCTCAACAAAGTACTTTTTACAAATGAGGCGAATCTTTCTAACTGGGCCATCTTTTTAGATTACATTAAAAGGAAAGTTTGAACTTGCTGCACTCAACCTTCTTCAAGAAATTAAACTGATTCCTAGAACCGAATTAACTTATTTCACACAGTACAGTGTTCGCACTGAAGATGTTTCTTTTCTAAAGAAACTACTTTAGAAAGGAGGTGAATCCACTAACATGTACATCTTGTTAGATTTCACAAACTGAAAAGTTTGAACTTGCTGCACTCAACCTTCTTCATGGAAAGCAAGATTCCTAGAATCGAACTAGCTTTATTTCACATAGCACAGTGTTCGTAATGAAGATGTTTGTTTTCTAAAACAAACTACTTTAGAAATGAGGGCAATCTACTAAATTGTGCATCTTTTCAGATTACATTAACAAGGAAAGTTTGAACTTGCTGTACTCAACCATCTTTGTAGGAAAGCTACTGATTCCTAGAACCGAATGAGCTTATTCACACAGTACAATGTTCGCAATGAAGATGTTTGTTTTCAAGAAACTACTTTACAAATGCGACGAATCTTCTAACTTGGCCATCTTTTAGATTACATTAACAAGGAAAGTTTGAACTTGCTGCACTCAACCTTCTTTGTAGAAATTAAAGTGATTCCTTAGAAACCAAATTAACTTATTTCACTCAGTACAGTGTTCTGCATTGAAGATGTTTCTTTCTAAAGAAACTACTTTAGAAATGAGGCGAATCTACTAACGTCGTACATCTTTTTAGATTACATTAAGAAGGAAAGTTTGAACTTGCTGCATTCAACCTTCTTTGTAGGAAAGCAACTGATTCTTAGAACCGAATGAGCTTATTTCACACAGTACAATGTTCGGCAATGAAGATGTTTGTTTTTCTCAAGAAACTACTTTACAAATGAGGCGAATGTTCTAAATTGGCCATCTTTTGAGATTACATTAACAAGGAAAGTTTGAACTTGCTGCACTCAACCTTCTTTGTGTAGAAATTAAACTGATTCCTAGAACCGAATAACTTATTTCACACAGTACAATGTTCGGTACTGAAGATGTTTTTTTCTCAAGAAACTACTTAGAAATGAGGCGAATCCACTAACTTGTACATCTTGTTAGTTTACACAAAGTAGGAATGTTTGAACTAGCTGCACTCAACCTTCTTCTGTAGGAAAGCAAGGATTCCTAGAACCGAACTAGCTCATTTCACACAGCACAATGTTCGGCAATGAAGATGTTTGTTTTCTAAAGAAACTACTTTAGAAAATGAGGCAATCTACTAACTTGTACATCTTTTTAGATTACACAAACTAGGAAAGTTTGAACTTGCTGCACTCAACCATCTTTGTAAAAAGCAACTGTTTCCTAGAACCGAATTAGCTTATTTCACACAGTACAATTTTGGCAATGAAGATGTTTGTTTTCAACAAACTACTTTAGAAATGAGGCGAATCTTCTAATTTGTACATCTTTTTAGATTACATTAACAAGGAAAGTTTGAACTTGCTGCACTAACCTTCTTTGTAGAAATTAAACTGATTCCTAGAACCGAATTAACTTATTTCACACAGTACAGTTTTCGGTAATGAAGATGTTTGTTTCTAAAGAAACTACTTTAGAAATGAGGCCAATCTACTAACTTTGCATCTTTACATTACATTAACCAGGAAAGTTTGAACTTGCTGCACTCAACCTTATTTGTAGGAAAGCAACTGATCTCAGAACCGAATGAGCTTATTTCACACAGTACAATGCTCAGCAATGAAGATGTTTGTTTTCTCAACAAAGTACTTTACAAATGAGGCGAATGTTCTAACTTGGCCATCTTTTGAGATTACATTAACAAGGAATGTTTGAACTTGCTGCACTCAACCTTCTTCGTAGAAATTAAACTGATTCCTAGAAGCGAATTAACTTATTTCACACAGTACACTGTTCGGTACTGAAGATGTTTCTTTTCTAAAGAAACTGCTTAAGAAATGAGGCGAATCCAATAACTTGTACATCTTGTTAGTTTATACAAAGTAGGAATGTTTGAAATTGCTGAACTCAACCTTCTTCGTAGGAAAGCAAGTGATTCCGAGAATCGAACTAGCTCATTTCACATAGCACAGTGTTCGGTAATGAAGATGTTTGTTTTCTAAACAAACTACATTAGAAATGAGGCCAATCTACTAAGTTGTGCATCTTTTCAGATTACATTAAGAAGGAAAGTTTGAACTTGCTGCACTCAACCATCTTTGTAGGAAAGCAACTGATTCTTAGAACCGAATGAGCTTATTTCACACAGTACAATGTTCGGCAATGAAGATGTTTGTTTTCTCAACAAACTACTTTACAAATGAGGTGAATCTACTAACTTGGCCATCTTTTTAGATTACATTAACAAGGAACGTTTGAACTTGCTGCACTCAACCTTCTTTGTAGGAAAGCACCTGATTCCTAGAACCGAATTAACTTATTTCACACAGTACATTGTTCGGTACTGAAGATGTTTGTTTTCTAAAGAAACTAATTTAGAAATGATGCGAATCCACTAACTTGTACATCTTGTTAGATTACACAAACTAGGAAAGTTTGAACTTGCTGCACTCAACAATCTTCGTAGAAATTAAAGTGACTCCTAGAAGAAAATTAACTCATTTCACAAAGTACAGTGTTCGGTACTGAAGATGTTCCTTTTCTAAAGAAACTACTTTAGAAATGAGGCCAATCTACTAAGTCGTGCATCTTTTTAGGTTACATTAACAAGGAAAGTTTGAACTGGCTACATTCAACCTTCTTTTAGGAAAGCAACTGAATTCTAGAACTAAATTAGCTTTTTTTTCAGAGTACAATGTTCGGCAATGAAGATGTTTGTTTTCTCAACAAACTACTTTACCAATGAGGCAAATCTACTAACTTGGACATATTTTCAGACCACATTAACAAGGAAAGTTTGAACTTGCTAAACTCAACCATCCTCGTAGAAAGTAAACTGATTCCTAGAACTAAAATAGCTCATTTCATAAAGTACAAAGTTTGGCAATTTAGGTTTCTTTTCAAAGAAACTACATTAGAAATGAGGCAAATCTACTAACTTGGACATCTTTTTAGATTACATTAATAAGGAAAGTTTGAACTTGCTGCACTGAACCTTGTTTGTAGGAAAGCACCTGATTCCTAGAAGCGATGAGCTTATTTCACACAGTACAATGTTCGCAATGAAGATGTTTGTTTTCAACAAACTACTTTACAAATGAGGCGAATCTACTAACTTGGCCATCTTTTAGATTACATTAACAAGGAAAGTTTGAACTTGCTGCACTCAACCTTCTGTGTAGGAAATCAACTGATTCCTAGAACACAATGAGCTTATTTCACACAGTACAATGTTCGCAATGAAGATGTTTGTTTTCTCAACAAGTACTTTGGCAATGAGGCGAATGTTCTAACTTGCCCATCTTTGAGATTACATTAACAAGGAAAGTTTGAACTTGCTGCACTCAACCATCTTCGTAGAAATTAAACAGATTCCTAGTAGCGAATTAACTTATTTCACACAGCACAGTGTTCGGGTACTGAAGATGTTTCTTTCTAAAGAAACTACTGTAGAAATGAGGCAAATCCACGAACTTGTACATCTTGTTAGATTACACAAAGTAGGAAAAGTTTGAACTAGCTGCACTAACCTTATTAAGAGGGGAAAGCAAGTGATTCCTAGAATATAACTAGCTCATTTCACATAGTACATTTTTCGGTAATGAAGATGTTTGTTTTCTAAACAAACTACTTTAGAAATGAGGCCAATCTACTAAGTTGTGCATCTTTTCAGATTACATTAACAAGGAAAGTTTGAACTTGCTGCACTCAACCTTCTTTTAGGAAAGCAACTGATTCCCTAGAAGCTAATGAGCTTATTTCACACAGTACAATGTAATGCAATGAAAAATGTTTGTTTCTCAACAAACTACTTTACAAATGAGGCGAATCTATTAATTTCGCTATGTTTTTAGATTACATTAACAAGGAAAGTTTGAACTTGCTGCACTCAACCTTCTTTGTAGGAACACAACTGATTCCTAGAACCGAATGAGCTTATTTCACACAGTACAATGTCTGGCAATGAAGATGTTTGTTTTCTCAACAAAGTACTTTACAAATGAAGGAATGTTCTTTACTTGGCCATCTTTTGAGATTACATTAACAAGGAAATTTTGAACTTGCTGCACTCAACCTTCTTTGTAGGAAAGCAACTGATTCCTAGAACCGAATGAGCTTATTTCACACAGTACAATGTTGGCCTTGAAGACGTTGTTTTCTCAACAACTACTTACAAATGAGGTGAATCTACTAACTTGGCCATCTTTTTAGATTACATTAACAAGGAACGTTTGAACTTGCTGCACTCAACCTTCTTTGTAGGAAAGCACCTGATTCCTAGAACCGAATTAACTTATTTCACACAGTACATTGTTCGGTACTGAAGATGTTTGTTTTCTAAAGAAACTAATTTAGAAATGATGCGAATCCACTAACTTGTACATCTTGTTAGATTACACAAACTAGGAAAGTTTGAACTTGCTGCACTCAACAATCTTCGTAGAAAATTAAAGTGACTCCTAGAAGAAAATTAACTCATTTCACAAAGTACAGTGTTCGGTACTGAAGATGTTTTCCTTTCTAAAGAAACTACTTTAGAAATGAGGCCAATCTACTAAGTCGTGCATCTTTAGGTTACATTAACAAGGAAAGTTTGAACTGGCTACATTCAACCTTCTTTTAGGAAAGCAACTGAATTCTAGAACTAAATTAGCTTTTTCCACAGAGTACAATGTTCGCAATGAAGATGTTTGTTTTCTCAACAAACTACTTTTACCAATGAGGCAAATCTACTAACTTGGACATCTTTTCAGACCACATTAACAAGAAAGTTTGAACTTGCTAAACTCAACCATCCTCGTAGAAAGTAAACTGATTCCTAGAACTAAAATAGCTCATTTCATAAAGTACAAAGTTTGGCAATTTAGGTTTCTTTTCTAAAGAAACTACATTAGAAATGAGGCAAATCTACTAACTTGGACATCTTTTTGATTACATTAATAATAGAGAAAGTTTGAACTTGCTGCACTGAACCTTGTTTGTAGGAAAGCACCTGATTCCTAGAAGCGATGAGCTTATTTCACACAGTACAATGTTCGGCAATGAAGATGTTTGTTTTCTCAACAAACTACTTTACAAATGAGGCGAATCTACTAACTTGGCCATCTTTTTAGATTACATTAACAAGGAAAAGTTTGAACTTGCTGCACTCAACCTTCTGTGTAGGAAATCAACTGATTCCTAGAACACAATGAGCTTATTTCACACAGTACAATGTTCGGCAATGAAGATGTTTGTTTTCTCAACAAGTACTTTACAAATGAGGCGAATGTTCTAACTTGCCCATCTTTTGAGATTACATTAACAAGGAAAGTTTGAACTTGCGCACTCAACCATCTTCGTAGAAATTAAACAGATTCCTAGTAGCGAATTAACTTATTTCACACAGTACAGTGTTCTGCATTGAAGATGTTTCTTTTCTAAAGAAACTACTTTAGAAATGAGGCAAATCCACGAACTTGTACATCTTGTTAGATTACACAAAGTAGGAAAGTTTGAACTAGCTGCACTCAACCTTATTCGTAGGAAAGCAAGTGATTCCTAGAATATAACTAGCTCATTTCACATAGTACATTTTTTGGGAATGAAGATGTTTGTTTTCTAAACAAACTACTTTAGAAATGAGGCCAATCTACTAAGTTGTGCATCTTTTCAGATTACATTAACAAGGAAAGTTTGAACTTGCTGCACTCAACCTTCTTTAGGAAAGCAACTGATTCCTAGAACCGAATGAGCTTATTTCACACAGTACAATGTTGCAATGAAAATGTTTGTTTTCTCAACAAAATACTTTACAAATGAGGCGAATCTATTAATTTCGCTATCTTTTTAGATTACATTAACAAGGAAAGTTTGAACTTGCTGCACTCAACCTTATTTGTAGGAAAGCAAGTGATTCCTAGAACCAATGAGCTTATTTCACACAGTACAATGTTCGCCTTGAAGACGTTTGTTTTCTCAACAAAGTACTTTACAAATGAGGCGAATCTTCTAACTTGGCCATCTTTTTAGATTAGATTAACAAGGAAAGTTTGAACTTGCTGCACTCAACCTTCTTTTGTAGAAATTAAACTGATTCCTAGAACCGAATTAACTTATTTCACACAGTACAGTGTTCGCAATGAAGATGTTTCTTTTCTAAAGAAACTACTTTAGAAATGAGGCCAATCTATGACGTTGTGCATCTTTTCAGATTACATTAACAAGGAAAGTTTGAACTTGCTGCACTCAACCTTCTTTGTAAAAATTAAACTGATTCCTAGAACCGAATTAACTTATTTCACACAGTACAGTGTTTGGTACTGAAGATGTTTCTTTTCTAAAGAAACTACTTTAGAAATGAGGCCAATCTACTACTTTGTGCATCTTTTTAGATTACATTAACAAGGAAAAGTTTGAACTTGCTGCATTCAACCTTCTTTGTAGGAAAGCAACTGATTCCTAGAATTGAATGAGCTTATTTCACTCAGTACAATATTCGCAATGAAGATGTTTGTTTTCTCAACGAAGTACTTTACAAATGAGGTGAATCTACTAACTTTCGCCATCTTTTTAGATTACATTAACAAGGAAAGTTTGAATTTGCTGCACTCAACCTTCTTTGTAGGAAAGCAACTGAATCCAAGAACCGAATGAGCTTATTTCACACAGTACAATGTTCGGCAATGAAGATGTTTGTTTTCTCAACAAACTACTTTACAAAATGAGTCGAATCTACTAACTTTGCCATCTTTTTAGATTACATTAACTAGGAAAGTTTGAACTTGCTGCACTCAACCTTCTTTGTAGGAAAGCAACTGATTCCTAGAACCGAATGAGCTTATTTCACACAGTACAATGTTCGACAATGAAGATGTTTGTTTTCTCAAGAAACTACTTTACAAATGAGGCGAATCTTCTAACTTGTACATCTTTTTAGATTACATTAACAAGGAAAGTTTGAACTTGCTGCACTCAACCTTCTTCGTAGGAAAGCACCTGATTCCTAGAACCGAATTAACTTATTTCACACAGTACAGTGTTCGCAACTGAAGATGTTTCTTTTCTAAAGAAACTACTTTAGAAATGAGGCCAATCTACGAACTTGTGCATCTTTTTAGATTACATTAACAAGGAAAATTTGAACTTGCTGCACTCAACCTTCTTCGTAAAAATTAAACTGATTCCTAGAACTTAATTAACTTATTTCACACAGTACAGTGTTCGGTACTGAAGATGTTTCTTTCTAAAGAAACTACTTTAGAAATGAGGCCAATCTACTAACTTGTGCATCTTTTCAGATTACATTAACAAGGAAAGTTTGAACTTGCTGCATTCAACCTTCTTTGAAGGAAAGCAACTGATTCCTAGAACTGAATGAGCTTATTTCACACAGTACAATGTTCGCAATGAAGATGTTTGTTTTCTCAACGAAGTACTTTACAAATGAGGTGAATCTACTAACTTGTACCATCTTTTTAGATTACATTAACAAGGAAAGTTTGAATTTGCTGCACTCAACCTTCTTTGTAGGAAAGCAACTGATTCCTAGAACCGAATGAGCTTATTTCACAGTACAATGTTCCGCAATGAAGATGTTTGTTTTCTCAACAAACTACTTTACAAATGAGTCGAATCTACTAACTTTGCCATCTTTTAGATTACATTAACAAGGAAAGTTTGAACTTGGTGCACTCAACCTTCTTTGTAGGAAAGCAACTGATTCCTAGAACCTTATTTCAAGTACAATGTTCGGACAATGAAGATGTTTGTTTTCTCAACAAAGTACTTACAAATGAGGCAAATCTTCTAACTGGGCCATCTTTTTAGATTACATTAAAGGAAAGTTTGAACTTGCTGCACTCAACCTTCTTCGAAGAAATTAAAACTGATTCCAAGAAACTGAATTAACTTATTTCACACAGTACAGTGTTCGGCATTGAAGATGTTTCTTTTCTAAAGAAACTACTTAGAAAAGGAGGTGAATCCACTAACTTGTACATCTTGTTAGATTTCACAAAGTTGAAAAGTTTGAACTTGCTGCACTCAACCTTCTTCGTAGGAAAGCAAGTGATTCCTAGAATCGAACTAGCTCATTTCACATAGCACAGTGTTCGGTAATGAAGATGTTTGTTTTCTAAACAAACTACTTTAGAAATGAGGGCAATCTACTAAGTTGTGCATCTTTTCAGATTACATTAACAAGGAAAGTTTGAACTTGCTGCACTCAACCATCTTTGTAGGAAAGCTACTGATTCCTAGAACCGAATGAGCTTATTTCACACAGTACAATGTTCGGCAATGAAGATGTTTGTTTTCTCAACAAAGTACTTTACAAATGCGACGAATCTTCTAACTTGGCCTTCTTTTTAGATTACATTAACAAGGAAAGTTTGAACTTGCTGCACTCAACCTTCTTCGTAGAAATTAAACTGATTCCTAGAATCGAATTAACTTATTTCACTCAGTACAGTGTTCGGTACTGAAGATGTTTCCTTTCTAAAGAAACTGCTTTAGAAATGAGGCCAATCTACTACGTTGTGCATCTTTTCAGATTACATTAAGAAGGAAAGTTTGAACTTGCTGCATTCAACCTTCTTTGTAGGAAAGCAACTGATTCCTAGAACCGAATGAGCTTATTTCACACAGTACAATGTTAAACAATGAAGATGTTTGTTTTCTCAACAAAGTACTTTACAAATGAGGCGAATGTTCTAAATTGGCCATCTTTGAGATTACATTAACAAGGAAAGTTTCAACTTGCTGCACTAACCTTCTTCAGAGAAATTAAACTGATTCCTAGAAGCGAAATAACTTATTTCACACAGTACACAGTGTTTGGAACTGAAGATGTTTTTTTCTAAAGAAACTACTTAGGAAATGAGGCTAATCCACTAACTTGTACATCTTGTTAGTTTACACAAAGTAGGAATGTTTGAACTAGCTGCACTCAACCTTCTTTTGTAGGGAAAGCAAGTGATTCCTAGAATCGAACTAGCTCATTTCACATAGCACAGTGTTCGGTAATGAAGATGTTTGTTTTCTAAACAAACTACTTTAGAAATGAGGCCAATCTACTAAGTTGTGCATCTTTTCAGATTACATTTACAAGGAAATTTTGACCTTGCTGCACTCAACCATCTTTGTACGAAAGCAACTGTTTCCTAGAACCGAATGAGCTTATTTCACACAGTACAATATTCGGCAATGAAGATGTTTGTTTTCTCAACAAAGTACTTTACAAATGAGGCGAATCTTCTAACTTGGCCATCTTTTTAGATTACATTAACAAGGAAAGTTTGAACTTGCTGCACTCAACCTTCTTCGTAGAAATTAAACTGATTCCTAGAAGCGAATTAACTTATTTCACACAGTACAGTTTTCGGTACTGTAGATGTTTCTTTTCTAAAGAAACTACTTTAGAAATGAGGCCAATCTACTACGTTTTGCATCTTTTCACATTACATTAACCAGGAAAGTTTGAACTTGCTGCACTCAACCTTCTTTGTAGGAAAGCAACTGATCTCAGAACCGAATGAGCTTATTTCACACAGTACAATGCTCAGCAATGAAGATGTTTGTTTTCTCAACAAAGTACTTTACAAATGAGGCGAATGTTCTAACTTGGCCATCTTTTGAGATTACATTAACAAGGAATGTTTGAACTTGCTGCACTCAACCTTCTTCGTAGAAATTAAACTGATTCCTAGAAGCGAATTAACTTATTTCACACAGTACACTGTTCGGTACTGAAGATGTTTCTTTTCTAAAGAAACTGCTTAAGAAATGAGGCGAATCCAATAACTTGTACATCTTGTTAGTTTAAACAAAGTAGGAATGTTTGAAATTGCTGAACTCAACCTTCTTCGTAGGAAAGCAAGTGATTCCAGA
>JAEOAD010000268.1:0-11831 GCA_036365145.1 Orientallactaga sibirica | reverse complement strand
GACTTGGAACTCAATCTGTCAACCAAGATAGCCTCAAACTCACAGGAATCTTCCTACTTTTTAGCCTCTTTTGTACTGGCAGTAAAAATGTGGGGCCCCTTACCTGACTCATGGAATATTTATAGTAATAGAATGAAAAAGTTATAAATCTAGGCATTTTTTAAGTTCACTCAGGAAACATCAAGGAGGGAGTTTTCAAAGCAGAGAAGTCTCTGCTAGAGGCCTCAGGTGTTTTGTGTTGTCGTCCTTAGCCTGTGGGTTGGTGGAAACTAAGATGTTTGAATATTCCAATAAGAATTTTACCTGATAGTAATGGCAATGTTAGGATCAAGTGGTGAGGTAGACTATAAGTACTATTTATGGGACTAAAGGTAACCTAACAAAATTAGGTTATAAACCTGTAACAGACAGCTTTCTACTACTACAGAATTTATACACATTCAATCAGCTATGTAGCATGTTTAACTCAGGCATTACTTTTGTTCTGGTAACTAGTTCATGAACTCCAGAGCCTCACACATCCCAGGTTAACAATGGATCCACCACTGAGTCACACCTCCTGCCTGGATACACCATTTCAATGGCTGAACTAGCAAACAGTGTGTGAGTACTGGAGTGTGAACAAGGCTACAGAGAAGCATGTGCCAAACTGATAAGGAGCTAAGATGGTGCTTCATATTAATAACTAGGTTATCTGACATGAATATTGTAAAGAAGGGGATGGAGACCTTACATGGAATACAGAATGCATGAAGAACAGATGTGTGTGTGTGTGTGTGTGTGTGTGTGTGTGTGTGTGTGTGTGTGTGTGTGTTGCTATGATAAACATAGGTCTTGCAGAAACCAGGCAAGTGATCTGTCAAGGGGACAAGGCAATAACTGCCCTGTTTCAGTTACCCTCAGAGGTGCCTCATGAGCACATACATGTTCAAACCTGCCATCCAGTGGAAAGTGCAGAACCAGCATATGTGTTTCAGAGACTTCAACATGTTACTGTCTTTGAGACCCTGGCTGTGGATAAGGTGATTCAGAGGAATGCAGACAAAGAAGTGAGTGCAGTGAACCTGGCTTGGTGGCACATACCTGTAAACTCAGTACATATGTTGAACATTTTATCTCATGCTCCACCTGCCAAGTACTGAGTTTACAGGTATGTGACACCCAAGGTGCTACTTTGAGTCAGCATGGATTACAGTAGACCATATTTCAAAACCAAACAAAGAAAGCCGGTGTGGTGGCACATGCCTTTAATCCCAGCACTAGGGAGGCAGAGGTAGGAGGACACCATGAGTTCGAGGCCACCTGAGACTATATAGTGAATTCCAGGTCAGCCTGAGCCAGAGTGACACCCTTCTTCAAAAAAACAAAAAAAAAAAACAAAAAACAACAACAACAAAAAACAAAGAAAAACCACATAGAGAACAAGTAGTGTATGGAGGGCAAGGTCAGGGCAGCAGAGCCTGAGTGAACTCTTGTTAACTGCACAGGCATTACGGAATGCTGAGCACATCCTCTTTTGCAGGCAGCTGTTCTCATCTCTTCTGGCCATTTGGACACTTTTCATTTTCTTTCATGCAACCATCCTCTTCAACTGTTTTTTCACTAACTTTTTCTATATATATATGATAGATAGATAGATAGATAGATAGATAGATAGATAGATACAGAGAGAGAGAGAGAGAGAGAGAGAGAGAGAGAGAGGGAGAGCAATGGAGGGTGAAAATGGTCATGCCAGGGCTTCCAGCCATGCAACTGAATTACAGATGCATGCAGCAACTGCAGGTGTATTTGGCTTATATGGCCTCTGGGGAATCGTGAACCTGGATCCTTTGGCTTTACGGGCAAGTGCCTTAACCACTAGGCAATCCTCTAGCCCACTTTTGATATTATAATATATGTTTATAACATATTTTGATCTTATGCCTAGAAAATCCACTGTCTTACTCAGTCTCGACGTGCCTCACTAACACACTTCTTCATTCCTCTGACTCTCCATCTAATCCTTAACCCATTTAAACATGTTTATTATTATTATTAATAACATGTTTTGTATAGATAAATCATGTGTTGGTACCCTTTTTCCCTGTACCCTGCCCCCATTCCATTAGGGACACTCTCAGTGGCATTGCAGGTATTCCCTACTTTTTTTTTAACCCCACTGAGTTAAATTAGGGTTTCATGATCATGGTGATTTAACAGATGGACATCTTACATGTAGGAGCACAACTGATGAACATGACTCCCCTTTCCCAGCAATCACTAGGTGCAATGAGCTTCAAGATGTGGGAGTCACATGTATCCTCCCCATGAAGGTGATATTGAAAGGCTTAATGTTTGCAGGAAATTTGGGTTACTATGAATTCATGGGTGTAATGACTATGTGTACCTAAAACAGCATTTCTTCAGAGTGCTCTCATCATCATACAGGAATCTCTGTAAGACTGGAATTTAGAGAAACCATGCTCCAGAAGTGGAAAAACCTGAAAGTCTCTGAAAGTTCCTAAAATTCACAAGTTTCACAAGCCTCCATAACGTTAAAAAAACAGCCCCTTCACATTTTACAAGGTCAATCTCCAGGATACAGCTTTCAAGTGAGTTGTCACACATGGGAGGAAGAACTTTACTGATGCAGGTCCTTTCAGTCATGCATGTGCCTGTAAATATCTCTCCTCATCCATATTCCCTCTCTAAATAACCCCAATATACTCACTGGCTCACAGGGCTGGACTTAAATGACATTATTTCTTTTGGTCTGTCATTGGCACCTTATTTGGGGTGAATAAATATTTGTCACATCTCTCTGCAGAAATTGAAGTAATAGTTAGGCTGTGCTATGGAGATGTGTATATTTTTACAGGACTTTGCCCAGGACTAAGGAGAGGAGGAGATCTTTCCCTTGTCTTTCTTGCAGGCAGCCAGACACCTTGGTCTCCTCACAGCTGGAGTCCTCCCGTGTAGGGAGGTCAATGTCAGAACACTTAATGTTCTGTGTACGCATCGCTTCCCAGCTGCTGGCCTCCATGCACTCTCTCTCCAGAAGGCAAAGCAGTTTTTACTCTTATTTGTAGCTAAATTGGACAACTGCAGTGCTTATCCTCTGTTCCTGGCTAGTCAAAACCCAGGGTCTAGTGTGTGCTGAGCAAGTTCTTTTTGCACTGAGCTACACTCATTGGCTCTTTTATTTTTACTAGATGTGAGGTCAGAATTATTTCATTGCTGGCCTCCAACTCAGGATGCTCCTGCCTTAGGCTTCTTTATGGGAATTACAGGTGTGAACCATGGTGCCCATCTCTGACATATCATTTAAAAATATATTTATTTACAAGGAGAGAGAAGGTAATGGGCTTGCCAGGCTTGTAGAGGCACTGCAAATGAACTCCAGATGCATGTTTCTCTTTGTGCATCTCGCTTATATGGGCAATAGGGAGTTGGAACCTTGCAATGTTAGCCTTTTTTAAAAATTGGCTTTACTACTGAACCATCTCTCCAGCCCTGCTTATAATTAAAAATAAATTTAGCTCTTCCCTGGCGCATGCCTTAATCCCAGCACTGAGGCAGAGGTACCCGGATCCATGAGAGTTCAAGGCCACCCTGAGATTCATATGCATTCCAGGTCAGCCTTTACCACTGTGAGACCTCCAGCTTTCAGCAAAAACAAAAAAAAAACATTTTATTTGTGAGGGGAGAGACAGAATGGGCAGACTAGGGTCTGCAGCCGCAGCAAACAATGCCTTCAGATGCATGCACCCTGGGGTGTTGGATTCCAGGGTGTCTATAAACTTAGGTGTTCTGAAGGGTAGGTTCCCAGCTGATGCTGGAGATTTGGAAAAAAGCTCCCTGAAGGTAGTGTATTGTTGGGGGCAGGCTTATGGGGTATTTCAGCCAGTTTCAAGGTGCTTGGCACACTCTTCTGTTGCTGTTGTCCATCTGGTGTTGGTCAGTAGGTGTTGTCCATCTTTCCTCGCGCTGTCATTTTTTCCCCAGCGATCATGGAGTTTCCTCAAGTCTGTAAGCCAAAGTAAACTATTTTACTCCTACAAGCTGCTATTCATCAGGTGCTTTCTGCCAGCAATGCAACCTGACTAAACAGCCACCTTGTGTATCTGGCTATATGGGATATTGGGGAAATGAACCTGGGTCCTTAGGATTCAGGGGAAAGCACCTAATTGAAGATTCTCCAGCCCCATTACATATATTATTATACATGATGGTGGCTAGTCATTGAATGTAATGTTTAGAATAGTTAATATACTTTAGTTTATGTCAGTATGTTAAAAACACATAATATCAAACTTATCCTTCAAACAATTTTAAGCAGAAACTTCTGGGGCTTGAAATGAATTAACTTGAAGACTCAAAACCATCTATCTCCTGAGCTTTTTCAGCTTCCTAAACAGGAACTGTATAAATGTACAATTTCTCCACATTCTGTCAACAATTTATTTATTTATTTACTCATTTATATTTGTTTTTCAAGGTAGAGTCTTGATCAGCTCCAGGCTGGCCTAGAATTCACTATGTAGTCTTGGCCAGCCTGAACTCACAGCGATCTCCTATTTTAGTCTCCCAAGTGCTGGGATTAAAGCCATGTGCCAACACGCATGACCATTTTTATATTTTTCTTTTGTCTTTTTTTCTAAAAATGGGTCTCAGGGTTTTTTATTTTTTATTTTTAAACTTTATTTGAGACAGAGAGAAAAGAGAGAGGGAGAGATGGGCATGCCAGAAGTCCCCAGCCACTGCAAATGAACTCGAGATACATGTGTCACCTGTTCATCTGGCTTACACGGGTTCTGTGAATTGAACTCCGATCCTTTGACTTTGCAGGCAAGTGCCTTAACTGCTAAGTCATTGCTCCAACCCTGGTTTCAGTTTTCACTGAAAAATTGGACACAATCTAAAAGGAAGAATGTATTTGTAGTTCCAATATAGGTACAATACTTTGCATTTACCTCCACAGAAGAAAAGTCATGCACAGATACTCATACATAGGAGCCATGAGAGGCTGTCCTGGTCTGAGAGGGTGGAGATGGTGGAGGATTGAGGGAAAGAACCTATAAGAGAAGGGCACCAGGGAGGAATAGGGTGTGCATTTTTTGAGTCATGTATGATTTGACAGTATGATCTGTACATAATCATCCTTGCTTCAACAGGTAAGGAAGGTTTGGGATGTGGCTCAGTTGGTAGAGTGCTTGACCAGCATGCACGAAGCTCTGATTCCATCCCCAGTGTTCCACAAACCAGGTGTTGTGTTCATCTGTGATGCCAGCACTCTGCAGGTGGAAAGTGGAGGAGAACCAGAAGCCATCAAGACTATCTCTAGGCTAGATAGTGAATTTGAAGGCAGAATGAGCCTATATGAGACCTTCTTTATAAATTAATTAAAAGAAAGAAAGAAGGAAGAAAGGAAGGGAGATTAAAGGTAAAGAAACAGTGAGAATGTGTTAAAGTAATCCTTAGAATTATCCCTCATTGCTTCCCAAGATGCACTTGCATGGAATTAGCATAGTTGCAGAATCAGAACCTAGAACCTTCTAACTCAGCCCCAAAATGTTGCCTCTCCTGCTTTAGAACATCATGGCTCCCATCCCAGGCACAGTGTGGTGAGATGGGTGAATAGGAATAGCCATACTGAATGTTTCCACTCCACTGCCTCCTCTAACAAATGATGTTTTTTCAGGTTTACAGAATACTGTTCATGTGATTACTTCTTTGTAAACAGCTTGGTGGCAGAATCTGTTAGAGCAAAGAAGAGTCACTGTCCTGGTTGGGCTGGAGGGTAAGACCTGATCTCAATAACCAGCCCACTCTCAAGGCCTGAGGCATCTGTACTAGAGTGTGCCTGTCCCAGGCCACAGTTCAGGGTCCCCTGTCCCTCTCTAGCAGAGATCTCACCTTGGGAAACTCCCTTTTCCACTGGCTGCCCTTCCTTGCAATCTTTTGCTGGCTGTCTGCTGCCTGTAATTCCTGCCAAACTTTGTGCATCCTGTCAACATATGTATGGGAAGCAAACATCAGGAAGCTGTGTCTCAAACACCTTTGTCTTTGTTGCTAGAACAATCTCCTATATAAAATCAGTTTAAGAGAGGAAGAGTGTCAGCTTATAGTTGCAGGTTACAGAACACTATGGCAGGGAAGGCACCATGGCAGATGCTCCAGGCAGCTGGTTACATTCAGTCCTCAGTGAGGAAGCTGAGTGTGATGAGTGCTGCATGCACAGCTAGCTTTCTCTTTGTAGTCTGGTGACCCAGCCCATGTGATGGTGCTGCCCACAGTTAGGTGGGTTCTTTATGAAATATTATGCCTTTCCCTACTAGCAGTTCCCTACTCCTCTTGTTGGCCAGAGCAGAAAAATAGTGTCCCACTCACCATTCATTCCCATGTTCTCATTTTGAACTGATTCTCTTGAAAATAGGTGCTTTTCCCATCCACCCAGGAGAAATTCTGATCTCTGCTCCCTTTATAGGCCTGGGGTTACAGGATTTCATGGACTTTCCCAGCTGTTTCTGTGATCTGGAGATTCAAAAATGAACTGTTTAGGCCCTCCTGTATGCCTGTGCTTGCAGAGAAAGTGCACATGATCTCTAAGCTACTCTCTTCATCTCATACTTAAACTGTATATAAATGTTGGGGTGGGGCCCTGTCCTCAGTGTCCTCTAGATAGCTGCAACCTTCCTCTCCATGGTGGAAAGTTACAGGCCACAGTCATTGATAGTTCAAAGGACAGTGGTTCCTTGTATGGAGGACAGCTGTCCACACTAAGGTTTTCCAAGTTTCACTCCTCTCTCAGGCCCTTATCACACTTTTTCTCATCTCTTACTTTAAACTGTCAGCTGAATTACCATCACTTCACAAACAATTCTTTGAACTTATTTTGAAATGATTTGCTCTATTTCTTTTTTCTCTTGTCTCAAGAATAGGCACCTTGAAAGTTCCTTCTGGTAATTTCCAGAGAACATCCTGTACCATCCTAGGGACTGCTACGCCTCCTCCTTAGACCCTTCTGCCCAGTCCTCAGCCTCTGCCACTACACATGGTGAATCCTTCCTTTCTGTGCATGAAACAGGGCTCTCACCTGTGATGAATTAATTCCTTCACCTCCCACACATTGAGTTTGGGACACATGTGACATTTAGAGGAATGATGCACTTGCTTTTGCAAAGCAAGCAGAATTTTGGGATGTTTTGTTTATCATTTCTTTTTGAGACAGTCTGCCTCAACCTCACTGTGTAACCAAAGATTGCCTTGAACTTTATTTTCTAAATATTTATTTATTTATTTATTTATTTATTTATTTATTTAGAGAAAGAATGAGGGAAGGTGGAATAGAGAAATAGAGAAAGAATATGGGGGAGTGGTGCACTAATGCCTCTAGCCACTGCAACTCAACACCAGATACATGTGCCACCTTGTGCAGTTGGCTTTATGTGGGTCCTGAGGGATTGAACCTGAGTTATTTGGCTTTGCAGGCAAGCTCATTAACTGCTAAGGCATCTCTCCAATCCTTCATTGAGTCCTTTGTTGCTTCTGTCATCACCTCCATTGCTGGGATTAGAGGCAGGTAAATACACTTCCCTGTTTATGTAATTACTGGATATTGAACTCATGGCTCATGCATGTTGAGTAAGTTCTCTGTGGACTGGAACCACAAATCTCAGCCCTGTTTGATTATTTTTCCATTTAAGTGGTTTATCTCATCCTGATTTACCTTGGTAGGTCATATAGATCAAGAAACTCATACATTTACTTCTGATTTAGGCGTGGTTTCTCCTTTGTGCTTGGGATGCCCTGGATGTCTGGTGTCTGTATCTGGTTTTCCCTTTTTGTTTTCCTTTTCACTGTCATCCCTGTAAGAAGGACAGGGGTAAGAAGCAGATTATTATGGGTGACTTGTCATGAGCATGGGGTTGTAAGGATTGTTAGCACATCATTTTTACAGAATTGATTTCTATTTGATGAGTCAGAGTGGCCACAGTTGGGCAGAGAGGGATCTATGATTACATGAAAAAGAATACTCATCTAAAGACTCCAGTAAAGAGCATAGCCAAGGAAAACATTTTCCTAAACCTGAGCCAAAAGATGCTCATGGATTTTTTTAACCTCTTCTTTATTTTGTCTATCTGTTTTTGAATAATATTGGATTGTTTGTATTATTGAAGCAGCACATTCCAGGGAATTTCTGACAGCTAATATGATGCTTCAATAATGAAAAACATCACACTGGCTCTATTTTGTAATATTGATGTTCAAAGTTCTTTCTATTTTTTCGTTAATTTCTGATGGAACTCTTTGTGAGATCAGCAGTTTTGCAAAGTTGCAGGCCAACTTAGACACCTCCCTTTGTGTCTCCATCATTGTAAAGCCTGAATGAGCAGTGGGATAAATGCTGTGTGACCACTACCTGTTTGTGATCTAGAGAAATAAATTATTACCACACTTGAGGGGGCAGTCTCCAAGTACCCAGTGAGGTGGGATTTAGGGATGGCAGTAAGGAGGATCTTTCTGATCAAGAGATTCCAGAAAGCGTTAGTAGGCAGGGCTGAAAGGCCATTTTATTGCAGAGGAAGACCCATCCCATGGGCATCTATTTCTGGTGGTCAGGAGATGATGTTTTGTCATACTAGAATTAGAGGTGGTTGAGATGGCTTAAGAGGTGGTCAAGGGGGATACACTGATGCATAGTCAATGTTGTTGGACAACTAGGGTGACTGGGAGTGCTGAGTCTGTATGGAGCACAGGGTGGTTTTGTTTGGTAATTCTATATCCAATGACATTAATATATTCATTATACTTAACAGATAGACCTATGAGATTATTATCTAATAGCTGGTGGACTGCAAAAAGAAGGTTTGTTCATGATATCAACAGCCAATTGAACCCAGAAGTTTTGAATATTTAAGGACTACAGGGAGCTGGTGGAGATGCTTGTGTTCAGGGTAGCCTTGAGTAGATAGTATCTGTAAGGGCTCTTTTTAAAAATTTTATTTTATTTTATTTACTTATTTATTTGAGAGAGAGAGTCAGAGAGAGAGAGAGTAATAGAGAAAGAAAATGAGTGTGCCAGGCTCCAGCCTTCTGTAAACAAACTCCAGGATGCATACCCACCTTTTGCATCTGGCTTACATTTGTCTTGGGGAATCAAACCCCAGGTCCTTGGATTTGCATGCCTGCTTTAACCATCAAGCCATTTCTCTCCAGTCCAAGAAGGGCTCCTTTTCTGTTTGGTACAAGAGTATTGTCAATTCAGGGTGGGCTATCATCTTAGAGATAGCAAAATTTAGGGGACTGGTGAAATGGCTTAGCATTTAAGGCATTTGCCTGTAATGCCTAATGACCTAGTTTCCGATTCTAGACCCAGTGTAAACCTGATGCACAAGGGAGTATATGTGTCTGGAGTCCATTTACATTATTGGAGGCCCTGGTGTACCATTTGCTCTTTTTCTGTCGCTCTTCCTATTTCTCAAATAAATAAAATAAACACCTTTAAAAAATTTAAACTATCTGTTTTAGACTGTTCTGGTGAGATTTTTCCATGGTCCCTGTGTGATCCCCCCTGATGGCATATTTCTTATACCATCTATTATAATGTTTTAAAAGACCATCTGGCTAATAAGAACACTGGTTCCACAAAGGTCCCATAATGCAAAGTCAGGGCACTTGAAAAGGGGTCGTGACACACATCTGGTTTTAGGGGAGAGACACTGCTCGTGACACTCTCTCTCTCTCTCTCTCTCTCTCTCTCTCTCTGTGTGTGTGTGTGTGTGTGTCTCCTAATAAAAGATAAAAAGTTAAAAGGAAAAAAAAGGTACAGTTTATTACTAGAGAACCTATGGTGGCATATGTGGAGACACGTCTGGTGTAGCAAAAACATGAGTGACAATAAGTAATATTAGGGATATAGTAATGGCAAGAGGGGCCATAAGCCTGTTATGTTTCATTGTTAGGAATTAAAGAATGGATAACACCTAGAAAATTACTGTAAGAAAGTGTACCCAGAGTGGGAGTGTTAAGAGTTTGTTTTGGTGTTACAGAACAATCTGTGGAAATTAACAATTAGTTCAGTCAACAAGAGAATAGTACTGTGAGAAGGGAGGGGGTGACAGGGCATCCTAGTCTCCTAGATGAAGAGGAGGGAGTGTAGGCAATGGTAAGAACTGTTTCTGTTCTGATGTGAAGGGAATGAAAGTTCCTTGTAACCAGAGTTCTTCTGTTATGGCATCCACAAGCTCATCAAACATGGAGATCAGCTGGGGCATCAACCATAGGTCCTCCTGATTTGAGTCAGGAACATATGGAATTGTTGGATATTGAGTGCCATCTGCTTGTCTGTCTTGATGTGGTCCTGTTCAGGTGTAGGGGAGGTTTAGTAATCTTTAAAGAGGTGGAGGCAGGATTGTCACCCAGAAACAGGGAGGAGGGTAAAGGGACGATGGGGCTTTCTTCAGGTGGGAGAGATGCACCCAGGATGAGAAGCCCTGAATTGGCTACAGTGATTATTGGAGGACATTGTGGGGCCCCTGCCATTTGGAGACAGAGATTGCATGGGATCTGAGATATCAACCATGTCTCCTAGCTCAGAGTTAGGGAAGAGGATCCTGGATAGAGGGAGGGAGGGAGGTGTTAGTTTGTTCCATGGTTCTTTCTGAGCAATGGGAGGAGACTAGTGTATATGGAAGGAAGGAATAGGAGTCCCGTGAGACAGTCCAGGCAGAATTATCGGCCTCTTAATACATGAGTTAAAAAGGGCTGATCATAGAAGGTGCTTTAGGTAGAGCTCTAAGTTTAAGTAACACTAGAAGTAAAAGCTTAATCCAATCCCACTTTAGTTCCAGGGGTGAGCTTTGTGAGTTTCTTTGATGGTATGGTTAGTTCTGCAACCTTGTCGAGGATTGGGGATGGTAGGAATGTGAAACTTCCAGGTGATCTGTAGGTACCTGAAATGTTTTACAGGAGTTAGAGGAGACAAAATTTTGTGCCATTGTCTGATTGTATTGAGGATGACAAGCCAAATTGAGAGAATATTTCTGTAGTCAATATCTCAGTTACTATGTTAGTTCTCTTTGTTTGTGGTGAGGAAGGCTTCTACACATGCAGAAAAAGTTATCCACACTAAGAAGAGATATTGAATTATTTAACAGCAGGTAATTTGGGTGAAGGCTGTCAATAAATCCATGGCTGGAAGAAGGTGCTGTATCTGGTGGGTAGGGTTTTGAGGGGGTCAGATGTTGGAATTAGGGTTTGTTCTTTGGCAAATATCACATGAGTCTGCAACAGCTCTGAAGAATTGTCTGTCCCAGGGTGGAAAGGAGGTGTGGTTTTGGAAGGAAAGAGAATAGAGCTTGGTTTGAGAGAATGAATGCAGGTATGAAACAAACTCTGGGAGTGAGGGGACTTGGTATGCTAAGAAAGGTAGGGAGGTGGGGTAGAGGTCTGGGTGTATAAAGGCAATTTCACAGGCCACTTTATTAGTGTGATTGTTTGAGAAGGGGATGTACTGTTTGTCTTTTCTGATGGCCTTTGGCATTGAATGAATGATTCCTTAAAGGAGAGAAAAAGTGACATCAAGAAGTCTTGGATTAGAGAGCATTAATGATTGAGGTCCCCTTTGTGTGAGGAAGCCTCTTTCCTCCAAACGGTAGAATATTTGAGTGGATGATTTTATAAGCATATTTTGAATCTGTATAAATGTTAATGGAAAGATCCTAGTCAGAGTTAGGACTCGAGTAAGGGCTGTTAGTTCATCCTGTTGGGAGGGAAAAGTAGGGTCAAAGATTTTGCTTCAATAAGGGTACAGGTTTAGGGAGTTGGGGTGGCCCTGAATGATGGCATAT
>JAEOAD010002648.1:0-10684 GCA_036365145.1 Orientallactaga sibirica | reverse complement strand
TGAAAAGCTCAGAAGATAGTTATTGTGATGCTTACATATTCCAAGCTCCAGTAGTTTCCTACTTAAAATTATTTAAAGGACAAGTTTACATTATGTGGGTTTTTTAAACATAGTGATATAAACTAAATTATATATTAACTATCCTAAACATTACATTCAATGACTGTGACACCATTAATTATAAGAATATATGTAATGGGGCTGGAGAGATGGCTTATCACTCCATGTGCTTCAGAAACCTAAGGACCTAGGTTCATTTCCCTTAATACCCACATAAGCCAGAGCACAAGATGGCTGTTTGAGTCAGGTTTGGAATTGCTGGCAGAAAACACTCCGGAGTAAGAACAGCTTTGTAGGGAAAACATTTTATTTCGGCTTACAAAACTGAAGGGGAAGTCTGTGATGGCAGGGGAAAATGACAGCATGAGGAAAGATGGACAACACCTACTGACCAACATCAGATGGACAACAGCAACAGAAGAGTGTACCAAACACCAGCAAGGAGAAACTGGCTATAAAACCTAAGCCAGCCCCAACAATACACTGCCTCCAGTGGGCTCCAATTTCCAAAATATCCATCAGGTGGGAACCAAGCAGTCTGAACACCTAAGCTTATGAGGGACACCTGAATCAAACCACCACAGAGGTGCATGCATCTGAGGCATTCATTTTGAGGCCACCCTGAGACTATAGAATTATGGTGTGCCCATTCTCCCCAAAAATAAACAAATAAATAAAATGTTTTTTAAATATATGTGTATCTGGGGCTGGGAGAGATGGTTCAGTGGTAAAGGCACTGCCTGCAAAGCCTAACAACTCAGGTTCAATTCCTGTGTACCTTACAAAGATGAGATGCACAAAAGAGCACATGCATCTGGAGTTCATCTGCAGTGGCTACAGGCCCTGGCATGCCCATTCCCTTTCTCCTTGTAAATAACACAACATATTTTATAAAAATAAAGAGTATATGTGTGAGAGAGATGAGCATCATGGTGCACACCTGTAATTCCCATTGAGGAGAGTGAGGCAGGAACATCCTGAGTTGGAGTCGCCAGTGATACATAATGCGACCACCCCTAAGTAAAAATAAAGAGCTAATGGTGTAGCTCAGTGCAAAAGAACTGTTTAGCACACACTGGACCCTGGGTTTGATAGCCAGGAACAGAGATAAGCACTGGACAGTTACTCCAATTTAGCTCCAAATAAGTGTGTAAAACTGCTTTGCCTCTGGAGAGAGAGAGTGTGCATGGAGGCCAGCACCACAAGGCTTGATGTGTACACAGAACATGAAGTGTTCTGACATTATTACTCCCTGCACACGGGCTCAGCTGTGAGGAGACCAAAGGTGTGCACCAAGCACTGCAGGCAAGAAAGACAAGGAATAGTCCTCCTCTCCTTAGTCCTAGGCAATGTCCTGGTAAAAATATACACATCTCCATAGCTCAGCCAAACTATCATTGCTTTATCTTTTGCAGAGATGAGCAAAATATTTATTCACTCCCCAAATAAGGTGCCAATGACAGACCAAAGAAATAATGTCATTTAAGTCCAGCCCAGTGAGCCAGTGAGTATATTGGGGTTATTTAGAGGTGAATATGATGAGGAGATATTTACAGGCACATGGATGACTGAAAAGCACCTGCATCAGTAAAGTTCCATCTCCCATGGGTGACAACTCATGAAAGCTGTATCCCTGGAGATGTTTGTAAATGTGAAGGGGATTGACCATTTGGAGTGTCTTCTCTTCCCAAAAATTGTTACTGTTTATTGAACCTTGTGGAGTGGACCTTGTTCAGCTTAGAATTTTAGGAGCTTTCGGGACTTTCAGGTTTTGTCCACTTCTGGAGCATGGTTTCTCTAAATCTCTAGTCTTACAAAGATTCATGTGTGGTGGGGGGAGTACTTGAACCACTGTTTTGGGGTACACATAGTCATTACACCCATGAATTCATAGCAGCTTAAATTTCCAAAGATTAAGCCTGTCAATACATCACATTCATGGGGAAGGATACATGCGGACCCACATCTCTAGAGAAGCCACTGCACCTAATGATTTGCGGGAAAGGGGAGTCATGTTCATCAGTTGTGTACCTGCTGGTAAGGCCCATCCTGTTAATTCACCATGATCATGCATGAAACCCCTCACTTAATTCAATGGGGTTTTAAAAAAACGGAATGAGGAATACCTGCAACCCCACTGAGGAGCGTCCCAATGGAATGTGGGAGCAGGATGAGGGAAAAGGGTACCAACATATTTTGGTACAAACATGTTGTTAAAATAATAATAAATATTTTTAAAGTGAACAAAAAGTAAGATGGACACAGAACAAAGAAATGTGTTAGTGAGAGGTGGAGACTGTAAGACAGTGGATTTCTAGGGTACAAGATCAAAATATGTTATATATGTATTAAAATAACAAAATGCAGGATAGATGATAGCCTAGTGGTTAAGGCATTTGCTCACAAATAAAGGATCCAGATCTGATTCCCAGGACCCACATGTTGTGATGCACAAGGTGGTACATGCATCTGGAGTGTTTGCATAGCTGAGTCTCTAAAAATCCATTCTCATCCTCCAGACAGAGCCTTCTGTGTGTCTCTGTTTCTCCTCAAATAAATAAAAATAAAATATTTATAAGAAAAATATCGTGGAAAAAATATGAAAAAACAGTTGAAGAGGATGGTTTCAAGGAAAGAAATGAGAAGTGTCCAAAATGGCTGAAAAAGAGATGAGAAAACTGCCTGCAAAGAGGGGATGTGCACTCACGAGCCTGTGCAGTTTCTATAGCTTCACTAGGCTCTGCTGGCTCCTCCTGCCTCACCCTCCATACACCTCTTTGTTCCTGTGTGGTTTTCTTTTGTTTGATTTGGAACAGGGACTTTACAACCCAGGCTGGACTAAAAGTAACCTGGTGTGGTGGCACACACTGTGAACCTGAAAAGCACTGGCAGATGGAGGCTGAGATAAAATGTTCAACAGTACTGAGTTTACAGGCATGTGTCACTGTTTCTCAGGTCTTCACTGCACTCACTTCTCTTTGTCTGCATTCCTCTAGATCACCTTATCCATACCCAGGTCTTCAAAAGATAGTAACACGTTGAAGTATCTGAACCATATATGCTAGCTCTACATCTTTCCACTGGATGGCAGGTTTGAACATGTATGTGCTCATGAGGCACCCTCTGAGGGTAACTGAAACAGGGCAGCAGCACACTGTCCCCTGACAGATCACTTGCCTGGTTTGTGCAAGGGCCTGTGTTTTGATCTTAGCAACACACACACACACACACACACACACACACACACATTACCCATCTTTTCCCATACATTCTCTATTTCATGCATTGGTCCTCTTTACCTGTAACTTTCTTTACTGTAACCATGTCAGAAATTCTGAGTTATTATTATAAGCACCATAGCTCCCTTATCAGTTTGGCACATACTTCTCATTAGCCTTGCTCACACTCACCATTCCCACACATTTTGCTAGTTTGGCCATTGAAATGGTGTATCCAGGCAGGAAATTGTGACTCAGTAGTGGATCCATTGTTTACCTGGGATGTGTGAGGCTCTGGATTCATGAACAAGTTCCCAGAAAAAATGAATTCTGAGTGAACCACTGCATAGCTGATTAGATGTATGAACGGTCTGTGGTAGTGGCTTGCCTATTACAGGTTTATAACCTAATTTTTGTTAGGTGATAACTAGTCCCATAAATTGTACTTATAGTCTACCTCACACGTTAACATTGCCATTACTATCAGGTAAAATTCTTATTGAAATGTTCAAACAAACATCTTAGTTCCACCAACCATGGGTTAAGGATGGCATCACAAACACCTGAGGCCTCTGACAGAAGAACTTCTCTGCTTTGAAAACTCCTTGATGTTTCATGAATGCACTTAAAATACCTAGATTTATAGCTTTTTCGTTCTAATACCATAAGTATTCCACCAGATGCATGGGTGTTACATTTTTACTCCCAGTACAAAGAGGCTAAACTAGGAGGATCACGTGAGTTTGGGGCTATCTTTGGTTGACAGATTAGTTCCAGGTCAGCCAGGCTAGAGTGAGACCAGGCTTAGAAATGAAACAAAAAAATTCTGAAACTTTTACCATGTCTGAGCATCATATTTGATTTAACCTAGACCTGTTCCTAGGCCTTCAGCTCTCAGTTGTCTCAGAATGATATTTATTATGCACTTGAGAGGTAAGAACTGAGGTTTTATATTAACACCACAATATAAAAAAAATGAAAATGAAAATCAGCTCCCAGAGCTGGTGTGGTGTACGCCTTTAATCCCAACCTTGGGAGGCAGAGGTAGGGGATTGCCATGAGGTCAAAGGGGCTCCTGAGACTACATAGTTAATTCCGGGTAAGCCTGGACCAGAGTGAAACCCTTCCTCGAAAAACAAAACAGCAACTACAACAGCAAAATCAGCTCCAATTCTCACTTCTTGAGAGATTTCAGGTTCTTTCCATGTCATACCTGCGCCAGGCATTTCTCTTACCCTAAAGTGATTTTGAGTCAGATAGAATTAGTTTGAAAATGACATGCAAACTGCAGGAGTGCTCAGCAACATCCCTTATACCCAGGCACAAGGTCAGATTACAGCATTGTATGCTCCACCCTCAATTCAATAGCTAATAAAAAAGACCCTGACATCACAAAATATTAGTTGAAAGAGTTAAAGCAAACTAATTCCTCTAGGATCAACACCAGCAACACAGTCTGTGCCATTTTTCTGGTATTACCAGACCAGTTCAATATAAAAGCCAGGGGGCAATGTGAAATTGAGACATGCTGTGAATTTGGTTTAATTCTGTCAGGGAAGGAGCTGGAGGAACTGCAAGTGACCTGATGATGAATAACCGAAAGAAACAGGTCAGAGCCTCAATGTGATGAAGTGAGCAAGAAAACACAGGGCTCAGTGGGTTTGGGACTACCTTTCTCACATCATAATAATAAAGGGAAAATAGCGACATGGTTTAGATAAACTTTTGATCTGCAATTCAGAGGAATAAGGGCTACTGGCTTTGGTGTATATAAACCTTCCTTCATGTGGAGAGAAGGTGGAGTCCACAGGAGACATAGAGGAGCCATTAACACACTTAAATCTCAAGTCATGACTAATTACTTGACCAAAAAATTGAAATGATTGCCTTTCTTCCTCCTATATTTACTTTTAGCTATAGATGAGCCACCAGAATATCTCTAAGAATCCTTTACCTCCCAAATTTCCAGATCTCTCAATACAACACAGGTTAGGTTGAATTCCTGTCTTTGCTCACTTGCCTCTGAAAGTACAAGTATCAGGACTGAATTCTGGTTCAAGGCTTACACAGTGACTGGTACAGATGACAGCTGTAGGAGAAAGTCAGGATATTGTGACATCACCAGTCAGTGGGGTGAGAAGGAAATGATGGAACACAGACTTCACACAAGCCAATGTCTCATGCATTAGACCCTCAAAGTAGATGCATCAGAGCAGTGAGCATTGTCTCTGCTACCAAGGCAGTATGGCTTGGCTCTGCTTTCCTCCTGGTTACTCCTTCCTCCCATCACCATGATGACTAGACACAGTTCTGAGAACCAACCCAGCACCAATTACCAGAATGGGGAAGGTGGGTTGAGAATGGTTTCTCGTCCTGCACCAAGGCATGTGCCTCTCCTCCCATATAAGAGGCCACCCACCTACTTCTATCCTGGTGGTCTGAATTCCACACACTCCATGTACTAGTCTTGTCACGCAGATCTGCTAACTCAGAGTGCCATCTCGAGTATAAACCCAGGGCCCAGCTTCTCAGGATGTACTCATTGTGAGAAAGGGGGGATGGGTTTGTTTATCTTTAGACTCCTACCCACCCATTGTCCTCCTTTCTCCTCTCCGGGTGGCTGGAAGCCACATCGCCATATAATCTTCATGTAGTTCCTAGGACACCCTGCATGTTGTCTCATATTTGGGCTGCCATGATTCAGGTGACCATGTTTACTATATTACAAACGTCCTTGTTCAGGAGGTTGATATGTGCCATTTCAGGAAAGTCAGTACATCTCACTGCCCACATATCAAATGAAGGATCTAAGAGATTGCTAAGTATTTCCTTACAAACTTGCTGAGTTCCAGTTAATTCCTCCACCATGCACATAAAGGCACATGCACACAGCATACCCACTCCAAGTCAATGAGAAGTGGAGACAGGAGGGCAGAAGCTTGCAGGCCAGAGAGAATGGTGCCTATGAAGCAGAAAAAAAAAGAAAAGAAAAGAAAGAAAGAAAGAAAAGAAAAGAAAAGAAAAGAAAAGAAAAGAAAAACAGCATAACCAGTAAAACAGAGTGAAACCCTGTGTCAAGCAAAGTGGAAGATGTCTCCAGACTCATACTCTGGGGGCATGCACATGCTAATTCACACAGAAGATACTTGATACATCACTTCTCTCTTTTAATGGCATCTTTAAATTCCTAGATACACACTAAGTGTGACATTAACCAATGATCTGAAGATCTCATCCAAATAATAACAGGTGTCATCTCTGTTCCTGGAATCCTCTGAGCTTCTTTCCATTCCAATGTGCCTAGTCTTCCATTCTCGAAGTGGCAGGATTTTCCGACACCAGCCTGCCCCTCCCAAACTGTGTTTCACAGGTCTAGTGACTCTCTAACAATCCTCTACCTGCCTATCACCATGGTGCCTTAGGTAAACACCTTTTCCCAAATTAGAGTGAGCTTATTAAACTTAAGACATCCTCAGTTTAATTAATCACACTCAGCACTGTATGAATATTTGTTTTCTCCATTGCAAAGGCTTTTAAAATTTTTAGGTTAAGGCCAGGAGGCTGAAATGAAAGCCAAGACGTCACTTAATTCTCCTTCCTGCTTTTCCTTCTAGTATTTAGTACCTATAACACTGTTGGATTTTCCTTTCTGTCCATATGCACAGGAGAATGAAGGCAATGTCTATAGCACACCACACTGAGTTAGAAATCGACAAGAGAGTGAAGACATGGGTGCTTACGCTGGCTTTGGTCTGACCAGGCCTATCACAAGGTTCCTCACAGAGCCACCAAGAAGTCCATGTCGCTCTACTTGGCCTGACTCCCCTGATGCAGAGAGGTCTGACTTGCAAGCAGATCACCATGGTCGCCTCCTCACACCACCATCACCAGACAGAGGGGATCAAAATGAACTGTGCTACCAACCTCTTCCCCACCATTTGCACCTCCTGCTTTACAATTTCCCCAGTGCTCTGTTAGCAATTACAGCATTGTGACATGTGACTGTTCCACTTGCCTGGTATGGGGGCTCAGTATCCACCATTCCTGACAGGAGGCGCTCACAGAGGAATTAGGATGCAGCTGTACTGAAGCAGAGGCTTTGCAGCTCACAGGGATCTTTCCTCCCACCTACCCATAGAGCAGATGCAGGACTCCTGGGGCCTGAGGCCTCATGGGACAGAGACTCCTGGCCCAGGAAGATTCCACAGGCCCACTGTGTGTGCCCCAACCTTGCTATGGTCAACCCACGGGATTGACTGCACTCAGGCCTGGTTTCTGCAGCCTACCATGCTTCCTTATTCTTCCTTCCTTCTTGTCTTTGTTTCCCATTTTCTCCTTCCTTCTTTCTCTCCTACTCTGCTCCTTCCTTCTTCCTCTCTCCTGCTTCATGTTTCCCTCCCTCCTCCCTCCTTCCTTCTTTTCCATTCTTATTTCCTTTTACTTCCCTCCTTTTATTCTCCTCCACTTTCCCCTCTTTTCATTCTTTCTTTTCTTTTCCCTTCCACATCTTCATTCCTTCCTTGTATTCATCACTCCTTCCCAACACTACCTTCCTTCCTCCTTTTCTTTCTTCTTCCATTTGTCTCCTTTCTCCGTTTTCCCTCTTTCTTTTGCCCCCCTTTTTCCCTCCTGTCTCACCTCTTTCTTCCCTTCCTCCCTTCTCTCCCCTCTCCTTTCCTTTTGTACTTCTGTTTTGAGACAGGCTCTATAGTCCAGACTTTCCCTCAACCATTGAAGCTCTACCTCAGCCTCCCACTGGGTCAGTGGTGCACTGCACCCAGATGTTTTGGGAGGGGCATGTATGTGCGTGAGTGGCGTGCGCGTGCGTGCGATGCGTGCGTGTGTGTGTGTGTGTGTGTGTGTTTTGTATGGATTTGGACTCCATGTTCCCGGGCGGTGCGCTGGGCTGGGTGTGGGCCCAGCCAGCCCTGCCCTGGCTTTCTTGCAACGCCTCCGGGGATCCCGTGACCCCTCAATCCCAGCGCGATCCTCCTACCTGCGCGATCCTCTCACTCGCTGAACTCGCCATGGCCGCCGCCTCGCCATCCGCGGGATGGAGAGCTCGGAAATGAACTCCGCTGCTTCCTCCGCTGCTCACGCCCGTCCTGCCTTTCAGTTTACAATCTGCTGAGCGGTTTCGCTGCACACAGACTACCTTACACGCCACCGCCACAAGCCACCTCCTCTGCTCCGCTGAGCTGCTGGAAGGCTCGGAGAATGAACTCCGCTGCTCCACCTTTTTGAAAGTTTATAACTGCGCTAAGGACGCTCTGGGTGAGGCCTGCCAGCATTGTGACGTCATGGGCGGTTCCATCTCTGCCTACAGCGCGGGGGAGGCGGGCCAGCCATGGGTCAGGAGAGGAGGTGGCTGGCAGAAGAAGAGTGGGCTGCAGCTGTATTGGAGCAGGGACTTTGCAGCTAATGGAGGCTTGTGCCTCTCCCCCCCCCAACACTCAGAAGAGCAGATTCAGGGGCTCCTGAGACCTGAGGTGCAGCTGTGTGTGTACTGACAGAGACACCAGCTTCCGCCACCACCCAAGGTTTAACAATGTCATCGGAGATAGCATGTGAAGTCTATGGTGGAGATTCCCCTGCTTTGCTGAAACCTGCCTACCTGATGGTCAACCAATGTATTTGAAAAGTGCCTTGATTTATGATCTGACTTATGTAACTATGAAAACTTCATGAAACTGTTAAAACATTTGGACAGGGAATTTTGGGTAATATAAATCTGTGTTCCTGGGCCATGGTCACTCACATTTGGCCCTAGACTAAACTATGTCCTAATCCCTTTGGAGTGAGAGCTGTGTCTTTTTTGATGTACACTGGGTGGAACTGTGCTGAAGCAGGGACTGCAGTTCACAGAGCTTTTGTGTCCCACCTTGCACATACCCAGAGAGCAGATGCAGGAGTTCCTAAAACCTAAGGGTGCAGCTATAATAAAGCAGAAACTTTGCAGCTCACAGGTTACCCAGAGAATAGGGAATCCTGGGGCCTGAGGAGGCCTGGTGCGATGAATGGCAGATTTGTGGGGTGAAGATCCCATAAGGCCTACTGTGTGTGCATGAAACACATGGTCAGTCCACGGGGACTGACTGTGCTCCAGGCCGAGGATCTGCAGACCTGCCCTCCCTTGTCCTTCCTTTATTCCTTCCTTCCTCTCCTTCCTTCCTTCCTCTTCCCTTCCTTCCTTCCTTCAATTCTTCTTCATTTAACCCCTCTTTTTCTGCCATTCTTTCTTCTATCACTTACTCCTCCTTCCTTTCTCTATGTCTTTCCATTCTTCATTTCTCCCTCTCTTTTTCACCTTTCACTCCTGCCACTCATCATCTTGCCCTTTTCCTTTCTTTCTATTCTTCTCCTCCTCCCCTTTCCCACTCCATTTTTTCTTTCTTCATCCTCCTTTCTTCTTTCCATTTCCTTTTCTTCTTTCCCTTCTTTCCTTTTTTCTTCCCCTGCTCCCTTTTCTCTGGCTTGCTGTGAGCTCAAGGCCTAGTGAGGAGACTCCATCTCATGTCTCCTCTGTATCATTATTACCTTCCTCCTGCAGAGTTTTGGCACACAGGAGAGTGCACAAGATAGACAGGAAAAAGGGGCTGGAGAAGTGTGTGTGTGTGTGTGTGTGTGTGTGTGTGTGTGTGTGTGTGTGTGTGTGTAAAGGGAGAAAGTGATGAGATGGCACAGCCCTGAGAATAGTAAATATCTCACAAACAGGTAAGTGAACTAATAATAGTGTGGAATCTATATTTATACTCATCTGTATAATTACAGACAAACTCCACAGGGAAGTTCTTGCCTTTATGATGTCTGAAGAAATTTATAAATAGTACAGAAGCTTTACAGCACCTAGTGTTAGGCTTTACTGCCCTGTCAGCTCCCTTTCAAAGGGAATATCAGAGACAAAGCACCCAGTAAAGGTTAATTACAAGTAGTTGGCACTGATGCTCCTGCGCTCCAGGGAGCCTGAGGAAGTGAAGGAAAAAAAGGAATGTGAAGACCACAGGAGCTAGGTGAGGTGAGGAATTCTGGGTAAGCCTCCTACTGGGAAACTAGACGGGGCTTCACAGGGAAGGTATTGTCTCTGGATAGAGTGCGATCTCAGACATTCCCTCTTCACTGCTTAAGCTCGCTGGGATGAGTGATGATTGGAAAAGTCCTCACTGGGCTCTGATATAATTAACTTGGTGAATGTCCAGTGTGGTAAGGAAGTCTTCTGACAACAGGATATTTTGTAAGAAACATCTAGAAGCAGGAAGTGAGGATAGAGACATGGGAGGCACAGCTTCATGAGTGGTGTAGGTGAAACCTGGATTCTGAGCAGCTGCTTACAATCTTGGTGATCGCAGCTCAGAGCTAAGTCCAGAGTGAACATGGGCACAATGGATCTTACTCTTGAGGTCTGTAAA
>JAEOAD010000541.1:0-11321 GCA_036365145.1 Orientallactaga sibirica | reverse complement strand
AGTAGATTCACCTCTATTTCTAACGTAGTTTAGAAAACAAACACCTTCATTGCCCAACACAGTACTGTGTGAAATAAGCTATTTCTGTTCTCGGAATGATTTTATTTCTTAACAAGAATCTTCAGTGCAGGAAGATCAAACCTTCCTAGTCTGTGTAATCTAACAAGATGTACAACTTAGTAGATTCACCTCATTTCTAACGTAGTTTGTTTAGAAAACAAACACCTTCATTGCCAAACACAGTACTGTGTGAAATAAGGCCGTTCTGTTCTCTGAATGAGTTGCTTTCTTTACGAAGAGTCTTCAGTGCAGCAAGATCAAACGTACCTTGTTTGTGTATTCTAACAAGATGTACAACTTAGTAGATTCACCTCATTTCTAACGTAGTTTCTTTAGAAAACAAACACCTTCATTGCCGAACACAGTACTGTGTGAAATAAGGCCGTTGTGTTCTCCAAATGTGTTGCTTTCTACGAAGAGTCTTAAGTGCAGCAAGATCAAACTTTCCTAGTTTCTGTAATGTAACATGATGTACAACTTAGTAGATTAGCTTCATTTCTAAAGTAGTTTGTTTAGAAAACAAACCCCTTCATTTCTGAACACTGTACTGTGTGAAATAAGCTAGTTCTTTTCTCCGAATGAGTTGCTTTTTTAAGAAGTATCTTCAGTGCAGCAATATCAAACTTTCCTAGTTTGTGTAATCTAACAAGATGTACAACTTAGTAGACTCACCTCATTTCTAACGTAGTTTGTTTAGAAAACAAACACCTTCATTGCCGAACACAGTACTGTGTGAAATAAGCTAGTTCTGTTCTCGGAATGAGTTGCTTTCTTAACAAGAATCTTCAGTGCAGGAAGATCAAACTTTCCTAGTTTGTGTAATCTAACAAGATGTACAACTTAGTAGATTCACCTCATTTCTAACGCAGTTTCTTTAGAAAACAAACACCTTCAGTGCCAAACAGAGTACTGTGTGAAAAAGCCCTGTTCTGTTCTCCAAATGAGTTGCCTTCTTACGAACAGTCTTAAGTGCAGCAAGATCAAACTTTCCTTGTTTCTGTAATGTAACATGATGTACAACTTAGTAGATTAGCTTCATTTCTAACGTAGTTTGTTTAGAAAAAACAACCCTTCATTTCTGAACACAGGACTGTGTGAAATAAGCTAGTTCTGTTCTCGGAATGAGTTGCTTTCTTAACAAGAATCTTCAGTGCAGGAAGATCAAACTTTCCTAGTTTGTGTAATCTAACAAGATGTACAACTTAATAGATTCACCTCATTTCTAACGTAGTTTGTTTAGAAAAACAAACACCTTCATTGCCGAACACAGTACTGTGTGAAATAAGCTAGTTCTGTTCTCGAATGAGTTGCTTTCTTACGAAGAGTCTTCAGTGCAGCAAGATCAAACTTACCTTGTTTGTGTAATCTAACAAGATGTACAACTTAGTAGATTCACCTCATTTCTAACGTAGTTTCTTTAGAAAACAAACACCTTCATTGCCGAACACAGTACTGTGTGAAATAAGGTCGTTCTGTTCTCCAAATGAGTTTCTTTCTTACGAAGAGTGTTAAGTGCAGCAAGATCAAACTTTCCTAGTTTCTGTAATGTAACATGATGTACAACTTAGTAGATTAGCTTCATTTCTAACGTAGTTTGTTTAGAAAACAAACCCCTTCATTTCTGAACACTGTACTGTGTGAAATAAGCTAGTTCTGTTCTCCGAATGAGTTGCTTTTTTAAGAAGTATCTTCAGTGCAGCAAGATCAAACTTTCCTAGTTTGTGTAATGTAACAAGATGTACAACTTAGTAGATTCACCTCATTTCTAACGTAGTTTGTTTAGAAAACAAACACCTTCATTGCCGAACACAGGACTGTGTGAAATAAGCTAGATCTGTTCTCGGAATGTGTTGCTTTCTTAACAAGATTCTTCAGTGCAGGAAGATCAAACTTTCCTAGTTTGTGTAATCTAACAAGATGTACAACTTAGTAGATTCACCTCATTTCTAACGTAGTTTGTTTCGAAAAAAAACACCTTCATTGCCGAACACTGTACTGTGTGAAATAAGGCCGTTCTGTTCTCTGAATGAGTTGCTTTCTTACGAACAGAATTCAGTGCAGCAAGCTCAAACTTACCTTGTTTGTGTAATCTAACAATATGTACAACTTAGTAGATTCACCTCATTTCTAACGTAGTTTCTTTAGAAAACAAACACCTTCATTTCCGAACACAGTACTGTGTGAAATAAGGACGTTCTGTTCTCCAAATGAGTTGCTTTCTTACGAAGAGTCTTAAGTGCAGCAAGATCAAACTTTCCTAGTTTCTGTAATGTAACATGATGTACAACTTAGTAGATTACCTTAATTTCAAAAGTAGTTTGTTTAGAAAACAAACCCCTTCATTTCTGAACACTGTACTGTGTGAAATAAGCTAGTTCTGTTCTCCGAATGAGTTGATTTTTTAAGAAGTATCTTCAGTGCAGCAATATCAAACTTTCCTAGTTTGTGTAATCTAACAAGATGTACAACTTAGTAGATTCACCTCATTTCTAACGTAGTTTGTTTAGAAAACAAACACCTTCATTGCCGAACACAGGACTGTGTGAAATAAGCTAGTTCTGTTCTCCGAATGAGTTGCTTTCTTACGAAGAGTCTTAAGTGCAGCAAGATCAAACTTTCCTAGTTTCTGTAATGTAACATGAATTACAACTTAGTAGATTAGCTTCATTTCTAACGTAGTTTGTTTAGATAACAAACCCCTTCATTTCGGAACACTATACTGTGTGAAATAAGCTATTTCTGTTCTCCGAATGAGTTGTTTTTTTAAGAAGTATCTTCAGTGCAGCAAGATCAAACTTTCCTAGTTTGTGTAATGAAAAAGATGTACAACTTAGTAGATTCACCTCATTTCTAAAGTAGTTTTTGAAGAAAACAAACACCTTCATTGCCGAACACATTACTGTGTGAAATAAGCTAGTTCTGTTCTCGGAATGAGTTGGTTTCTTAACAAGAATCTTCAGTGCAGGAAGATCAAACTTTACTAGTTTGTGTTATCTAACAAGATGTACAACTTAGTAGATTCACCTCATTTCTAAAGTAGTTTGTTTAGAAAACAAACACCTTCATTGCCCAACACAGTACTGTGTGAAATAAGCTATTTCTGTTCTCGGAATGAGTTGATTTCTTAACAAGAATCTTCAGTGCAGGAAGATCAAACTTTCCTAGTTTGTGTAACCTAACAAGATGTACAACTAGTAGATTCACCTCATTTCTAACGTAGTTTGTTTAGAAAACAATCACCTTTATTGCCGAACACATTACTGTGTGAAATAAGGCCATTCTGTTCTATGAATGAGTTGCTTTCTTACGAACCGTCTTCAGTGCAGCAAGATCAAACTTACCTTGTTTGTGTAATCTAACAAGATATACAACTTAGTAGATTCACCTCATTTCTCACGTAGTTTGATTAGAAAACAAACACCTTCATTGCCGAACACTACTGTGTGAAATAAGGCCGTTCTGTTCTCTGAATAGTTGCTTTCTTACGAAGAGTCTTCAGTGCAGCAAGATCAAACTTATCTTGTTTGTGTAATCTAACAACATGTACAACTTAGTAGAATCACCTCATTTCTATCGTAGTTTGTTTAGAAAACAAACACCTTTATTGCCCAACACAGTACTGTGTGAAATAAGCTATTTCTGTTCTCGGAATGAGTTGATTTCTTAACAAGAATCTTCATTGCAGGAAGATCAAACTTTCCTAGTTTGTGTAATCTAACAAGATGTACAACTTAGTAGATTCACCTCATTTTAACGTAGTTTGTTTACAAAACAAACACCTTCATTGCCGAACACAGTACTGTGTGAAATAAGGCCGTTCTGTTCTCTGAATGAGTTGCTTTCTTACGAAGAGTCTTCAGTGCAGCAAGATCAAACTTACCTTGTTTGTGTAATATAACAAGATGTACAACTTAGTAGATTCACCTCATTTCAAACGTACTTTCTTTAGAAAACAAACACCTTCATTGCCGAACACAGGACTGTGTGAAATAAGGCCGTTCTGTTCTCCAAATGAGTTTCTTTCTTACGAAGAGTGTTAAGTGCAGCAAGATCAAACTTTCCTAGTTTCTGTAATGTAACATGATGTACAACTTAGTAGATTAGCTTCATTTCTAACGTAGTTTGTTTAGAAAACAAACCCCTTCATTTCTGAACACTGTACTGTGTGAAATAAGCTAGTTCTGTTCTCCGAATGAGTTGCTTTTTTAAGAAGTATCTTCAGTGCAACAAGATCAAACTTTCCTAGTTTGTGTAATGTAACAAGATGTACAACTTAGTAGATTCACCTCATTTCTAACGTAGTTTGTTTCGAAAACAAACACCTTCATTGCCGAACACTGTACTGTGTGAAATAAGGCTTTTCTGTTCTCTGAATGAGTTGCTTTCTTACGAACAGTCTTCAGTGCAGCAAGCTCAAACTTACCTTGTTTGTGTAATCTAACAATATATACAACTTAGTAGATTCACCTCATTTCTAACGTAGTTTCTTTAGAAAACAAACCCCTTCATTTCCGAACACAGTACTGTGTGAAATAAGGCCGTTCTATTCTCCAAATGAGTTGGTTTCTTACGAAGAGTATTAAGTACAGCAAGATCAAACTTTCCTAGTTTCTGTAATGTAACATGATGTACAACTTAGTAGATTATCTTAATTTCAAAAGTAGTTTGTTTAGAAAACAAACCCCTTCATTTCTGAACACTGTACTATGTGAAATAAGCTACTTTTGTTCTCCGAATGAGTTGCTTTTTTAAGAAGTATCTTCAGTGCAGCAATATCAAACTTTCCTAGTTTGTGTAATCTAACAAGATGTACAACTTAGTAGATTCACCTCATTTCTAACGTAGTTTGTTTAGAAAACAAACACCTTCATTGCCGAACACAGGACTGTGTGAAATAAGCTAGTTCTGTTCTCCGAATGAGTTGCTTTCTTACGAAGAGTCTTAAGTGCAGCAAGATCAAACTTTCCTAGTTTCTGTAATGTAACATGAATTACAACTTAGTAGATTAGCTTCATTTCTAACGTAGTTTGTTTAGAAAACAAACCCCTTCATTTCGGAACACTATACTGTGTGAAATAAGCTATTTCTGTTCTCCGAATGAGTTGCTTTTTTAAGAAGTATCTTCAGTGCAGCAAGATCAAACTTTCCTAGTTTGTGTAATGTAACAAGATGTACAACTTAGTAGATTCACCTCATTTCTAAAGTAGTTTTTGAAGAAAACAAACACCTTCATTGCCGAACACAGGACTGTGTGAAATAAGCTAGTTCTGTTCTCGGAATGAGTTGGTTTCTTAACAAGAATCTTCAGTGCAGGAAGATCAAACTTTACTAGTTTGTGTAATCTAACAAGATGTACAACTTAGTAGATTCACCTCATTTCTAAAGTAGTTTGTTTAGAAAACAAACACCTTCATTGCCCAACACAGTACTGTGTGAAATAAGCTATTTCTGTTCTCGGAATGAGTTGATTTCTTAACAAGAATCTTCAGTGCAGGAAGATCAAACTTTCCTAGTTTGTGTAATCTAACAAGATGTACAACTTAGTAGATTCACCTCATTTCTAACGTAGTTTGTTTAGAAAACAATCACCTTCATTCCCGAACACAGTACTGTGTGAAATAAAGCCATTCTGTTCTCTGAATGAGTTGCTTTCTTACGAAGAGTCTTCAGTGCAGGAGGATCAAACTTACCTTGTTTGTGTAATCTAACAAGATGTACAACTTAGTAGATTCACCTCATTTCTAACGTAGTTTCTTTAGAAAACAAACACCTTCATTGCCGAACACAGTACTGTGTGAAATAAGGCCGTTCTGTTCTCTGAATGAGTTGCTTTCTTACGAAGAGTCTTCAGTGCAGCAAGATCAAACTTATCTTGTTTGTGTAATCTAACAACATGTACAACTTAGTAGAATCACCTCATTTCTATCGTAGTTTGTTTAGAAAACAAACACCTTTATTGCCCAACACAGTACTGTGTGAAATAAGCTATTTCTGTTCTCGGAATGAGTTGATTTCTTAACAAGAATCTTCAGTGCAGGAAGATCAAACTTTGCTAGTTTGTGTAATCTAAAAAGATGTACAACTTAGTAGATTCACCTCATTTCTAACGTAGTTTGTTTAGAAAACAAACACCTTCATTGCCGAACACAGGACTGTGTGAAATAAGGCCGTTCTGTTCTCTGAATGAGTTGATTTCTTAACAAGAATCTTCAGTGCAGGAAGATCAAACTTTCCTAGTTTGTGTAATCTAACAAGATGTACAACTTAGTAGATTCACCTCATTTCTAACGTAGTTTGTTTAGAAAACAAACACCTTCATTGCCGAACACAGTACTGTGTGAAATAAGGCCGTTCCGTTCTCCAAATGTGTTGCTTTCTTACAAAGAGTCTTAAGTGCAGCAAGATCAAACTTTCCTAGTTTCTGTAATGTAACATGATGTACAACTTAGTAGATTAGCTTCATTTCTAATGTAGTTTGTTTAGAAAACAAACCCCTTCATTTCTGAACACTGTACTGTGTGAAATAAGCTAGTTCTGTTCTCCGAATTAGATGCTTTTTTAAGAAGTATCTTCAGTGCAGCAAGATCAAACTTTCCTAGTTTGTGTAATGTAACAAGATGTACAACTTAGTAGATTCATCTCATTTCTAAAGTAGTTTGTTTAGAAAACAAACACCTTCATTGCCCAACACAGTACTGTGTGAAATAAGCTAGTTCTGTTCTCGGAATGAGTTGCTTTCGTAACAAAAATCTTCAGTGCAGGAAGATCAAACTTTCCTCGTTTGTGTAATCTAACAAGATGTACAACTTAGTAGATTCACCTCATTTCTAACGTAGTTTGTTTAGAAAACAAACACCTTCATTTCCGAACACAGTACTGTGTGAAATAAGGCCGTTCTGTTCTCTGAATGAGTTGCGTTCTTACGAAGAGTCTTCAGTGCAGTAAGATCAAACTCACCTTGTTTGTGTAATCTAAGAAGATGTACAACTTAGTAGATTCACCTCATTTCTAACGTAGTTTGTTTAGAAAACAAACACCTTCATTGCCGAACACAGTACTGTGTGAAATAAGGCCGTTCTGTTCTCTGAATGAGTTGCTTTCTTACGAAGAGTCTTCAGTGCAGCAAGATCAAACTTACCTTGTTTGTGTAATCTAACAAGATGTACAACTTAGTAGATTCACGTCATTTCTAACGTAGTTTCTTTAGAAAACAAACACCTTCATTGCCGAACACAGTACTGTGTGAAATAAGGCCGTTCTGTTCTCCAAATGAGTTGCTTTCTTACGAAGAGTCTTAAGTGCAGCAAGATCAAACTTTCCTAGTTTCTGTAATGTAACATGATATACAACTTAGTAGATTAGCTTCATTTCTAATGTAGTTTGTTTAGAAAACAAACCCCTTCATTTCTGAACACAGGACTGTGTGAAATAAGCTAGTTCTGTTCTCGGAATGAGTGGCTTTCTTAACAAGAATCTTCAGTGCAAGAAGATCAAACTTTACTAGTTTGTGTAATCTAACAAGATGTACAACTTAGTAGATTCACCTCATTTCTACAGTAGTTTGTTTAGAAAACAAACACCTTCATTGCCGAACACAGGACTGTGTGAGATAAGCTAGTTCTGTTCTAGGAATGAGTTGCTTTCTTCACGAAGAGTCTTAAGTGCAGCAAGATCAAACTTTCCCTAGTTTCTGTTATAACAACATGATGTACAACTTAGTAGATTAGCTTCATTTCTAACGTAGTTTGTTTAGAAAACAAACCCCTTCATTTCTGAACACTGTACTGTGTGAAATAAGCTAGTTCTGTTCTCCGAATGAGTTGCTTTTTTTTAGAAGTATCTTCAGTGCAGCAATATCAAACTTTCCTAGTTTGTGTAATCTAACAAGATGTACAACTTAGTAGATTCACCTCATTTCTAACGCAGTTTGTTTAGAAAACAAACACCTTCATTGCGAACACAGTACTGTGTGAAGTAAGGCCAGTCTGTTCTCCAAATGAGTTGCTTTCTCATGAAGAGTCTTAAGTGCAGCTAGATCAAACTTTCCTAGTTTCTGTAATGTAACATGATGTACAACTTAGTAGATTAGCTTCATTTCTAAAGTAGTTTGTTTAGAAAACAAACCCCTTCATTTCTGAACACTGTACTGTGTGAAATGAGCTAGTTCTGTTCTCCGAATGAGTTGCTTTTTTAAGAAGTATCTTCAGTGCAGCAAGATCAAACTTTCCTAGTTTGTGTAATGTAACAAGATGTACAAATTAGTAGATTCACCTCATTTCTAATGTAGTTTGTTTAGAAAACAAACACCTTCATTGCCCAACACAGTACTGTGTGAAATAAGCTAGTTCTGTTCTCGGAATGAGTTGCTTTCTTAACAAGAATCTTCAGTGCAGGAAGATCAAACTTTGCTAGTTTGTGTAATCTAAAAAGATGTACAACTTAGTAGATTCACCTAATTTCTAAGGTAGTTTGTTTAGAAAACAAACACCTTCAGTGCCAAACACAGTACTGTGTGAAATAAGCTATTTCTGTTCTCGGAATGAGTTGATTTCTTAACAAGAATCTTCAGTGCAGGAAGATCAAACTTTCCTAGTTTGTGTAATCTAGCAAGATGTACAACTTAGTAGATTCACCTAATTTCTAACGTAGTTTGTTTAGAAAACAAACACCTTCATTGCCGAACACAGGACTGTGTGAAATAAGCTAGTTCTGTTCTCGAATGAGTTGCTTTCTTTACGAAGAGTCTTCAGTGCAGCAAGATCAAACTTACCTTGTTTGTGTAATCTAACAAGATGTACAACTTAGTAGATTCACCTCATTTCTAACGTAGTTTCTTTAGAAAACAAACACCTTCATTGGCGAACACAGTACTGTGTGAAATAAGGCCGTTCCGATCTCCAAATGAGTTGCTTTCTTACGAAGAGTCATAAGTGCAGCAAGATCAAACTTTCCTAGTTTCTGTAATGTAACATGATGTACAACTTAGTAGATTAGCTTAATTTCTAAAGTAGTTTGTTTAGAAAACAAAACCCTTCATTTCTGAACACTGTACTGTGTGAAATAAGCTAGTTCTGTTCTCCGAATGAGTTGCTTTTTTAAGAAGTATCTTCAGTGCAGTAATATCAAACTTTCCGAGTTTGTGTAATCTAACAAGATGTACAACTTAGTAGATTCACCTCATTTCTAACGTAGTTTGTTTAGGAAACAAACACCTTCATTGCCGAACACAGGACTGTGTGAAAAAAGCTAGTTCTATTCTCGGAATGAGTTGCTTTCTTAACAGGAATCTTCAGTGCAGGAAGATCAAACTTTCATAGTTTGTGTAATCTAACAAGATGTACAACTTAGTAGATTCACCTTATTTCTAAAGTAGTTTGTTTAGAAAACAAACACCTTCATTTGCCGAACACTGTACTCTGTGAAATGAGCTAGATCTGTTCTCGGAATCAGTTGCTTTCTTACGAAGAGAGTTGAGCGCAGCAAATTGAAACTTTCCTTGTTTGTGTAATCTTAAAAGATGTACAATGTAGTAGATTCGCCTCGCTTCTAAAGTAGTTTGTTTAGAAAACAATCATCTTCATTTCCGAAAACTGTATCGTGTGAAATGAGCTAGTTCTGTTCTCGCAATCACTTGCGTTCTTACAAAGAGGGTTGAGTGCAGCAAGTTCAAACATTCCTAGTTAGTGTAATCTAACAAGATGTACAACAAAATATATTCAGCTCATTTCTAAAGTAATTTGTTTAGAAAACAATCATCTTCGTTTTTTAAAACTGTACTGTGTGAAATGAGCTGGTTCTGTTCTCTCAATCAGTAACTTTCCTAAGAAGAGGGTTGAGTGCAGCAAGTTCAAACTTTCCTTCTTTGTGTAATCTAAGAAGATATACAACATAGTAGATTCACCTCATTTCTAAAGTAGTTTGTTTAGAAAACAAACATCTTCATTTGCTGAACACTGTACTCTGTGAAATAAGCTAGTTCTATTCTTGGAATCAGTTGCTTCCTTACAAAATCGCTTGAGTGCAGCAAGTTCAAACTTTCCTTGTTTGTGTAATCTAACAAGATGCACAAAGTAGTATGTTCGCTTCACTTCTAAAGTAGGTTGTTTAGAAAACAAACATCTTCATTGCCGAACTCAGTACTGTGTGAAATGAACCTGTTCTGTTCTCGGAATCAGTTCCTTTCTTACGAAGAGAGTTGAGCGCAGCAAGTTGAAACTTTCCTTGTTTGTGTAATCTAACAAGATGTACAAAGTAGTAGATTCCCCTCACTTCTAAAGTAGTTTGTTTAGAAAACAATCATCTTCATTTCCAAAAACTGTATCGTGTGAAATGAGCTAGTTCTGTTCTCGGAATCACTTGCGTTCTTACAAAGAGGGTTGAGTGCAGCAAGTTCAAACATTCCTAGTTAGTGTAATCTAACAAGAAGTACAACTTAATAGATTCAGCTCATTTCTAAAGTTATTTGTTTAGAAAACAATCATCTTCGTTTTTGAAAACTGTACTGTGTCAAATGAGCTGGTTCTGTTCTCTGAATGAGTAACTTTCTTAAGAAGAGGGTTGAGTGCAGCATGTTCAAACTTTCCTTCTTTTATGTAATCTAAGAAGATATACAACTTAGTAGATTCACCTCATTTCTAAAGTAGTTTGTTTAGAAAACAAACATCTTCATTTGCCGAACACTGTACTCTGTGAAATACGCTAGTTCTGTTCTTGGAATCAGTTGATTCCTTACAAAATCGCTTCAGTGCAGCAAGTTCAAACTTTCCTTGTTTGTGTAATCTAACAAGATGTACAAAGTAGTATCTTCTTCGCCTCACTTCTAAAGTAGTTTGTTTAGAAAACAAACATCTTCATTGCCGAACACAGTACTGTGAGAAATGGGCTTGTTCTGTTCTCGGAATCAGCTGCTTTCTTCACGAAGAGGGTTGAGTTCAGCAAGTTCAAACTTTCCTTGTTTGTATAAACTAACAAAATGTAAAGGTAGTAGATCTCGCCTCATTTCTAAAGCAGTTTGTTTAGAAAAACAAACACCTTCATTGCCGAACACAGTACTGTGTGAAATGAGCTAGTTCTGTTCTCGAATCAGTTGCTTTCTTACGAGAAGAGAGTTGAGCGCAGCAAGTTGAAACTTTCCTTGTTTGTGTAATCTAACAAGATGTACAAAGTAGTAGATTCGCCTCACTTCTAAAGTAGTTTGTTTAGAAACAATCATCTTCATTTCTGAAAACTGTATCGTGTGAAATGAGCTAGTTCTGTTCTCG
>JAEOAD010002884.1:0-11324 GCA_036365145.1 Orientallactaga sibirica | reverse complement strand
AGCTTCATGGCCTGAGGTCAATTCCCCAGTATCCATGTAAAGCCAGATGCACAAACTGGTTTGTGTGTCTGGAGTTTGTTTGCAGTGGCAAGAAACCCTCATGCATCTGCCTACACTATTCTCTCTCTCCCTTGCAAATAAACGAATAAAGAATTTCTAAAAGAAAATTATTCAAGGAGACATCAGTGGCTGCACGTTGTCATCATTTTCCATGGCCATCATGGATGTCACCTTGCCTGGAGATGTGACTTGCTGACTCCTCTACATATACCTGAGTGTATGTCATGTGACCTCAGGCAAGGCCTTTCCCTCTCTGAGCCTCAGCTTCCCTCTCAGGGTTGGTGTGGTCATGAAATGAGGGACTGAGTGTGGAGCCTCCCAGCATGCTGAATTCCAGTAAGCACTGAGACTCAGTAGACCACAGGGCTGGGGGTTTGAGGAACCCCAAATTGGGTCCTTTTGGCAGCAGGTGTCAGGAGAACACACTTGGGGAAGGGTGTGTGGCCATCTGGACAGGGTAGATCATGGCTGCTCAGGGTACATGTTTCTGTCAGGCCTTCACCATCATGGACCAGAATCAAGATGATTTCAATGACAAGGAGTACATGAGGAACAGCTTTACTGCACTGGCTGGATGATGTATTAATGGGGAGAACTTGGATCTGGGCAGGGAGGTGTTGCTATGTGCAGGCCACCAATGAGGAATAGGTGACTGGGGACATATCAAGATCAGGGCATTGATTGATGGGCTGTGAGCTTAGTGTTCTGTTCCCATCATACTCCTGCCCCACTTCTCTTCTCCAGGTTGCATCAATGTCAAAAATGAGTAGTTGGATGCCATGAGAAGGAGGTTCCAGGCCCATCACCATGTTTAGGGAGAAGTGTTAGGGTGATGGAGGCTCTCAGGAGGTGGGGGAGGGGCTAGGGATAGGTAGTAGACATGTCTCCCTATGGGGCCCTGATGTTTACAGAAGCACAGTTGAGAACCTGGTGTGCCTCTCACCAAGCACCGTCCCCTGGAAGCACACTCCACCCCAGGCCCTGCCTCAGTTTCCACCTAGGCTCATTACCCACAATCAAGACAGCACTTTCCACTTCCTTCCTATTAAGATTCCACCCCTGCTTTTTTTTTTTTTTTTTGAGGGAGGGTCTCACTCTAGCCCAGGCTGACCTGGAATTCATTGTGTAATCTTAGGCAAGCCGCAAAATCACAGTGACCATCCCACCTCAGCCTCCTGAGTGCTGGGATTAAAGACATGTACCATCATTCCCAGCTTATTTCCCTCATCTACCTGCCTCTTTTGCCTGTCTGTCCCCTTTTGATGGTGAGTGACAGGCAAAGAGCTATGGGGAAAGTGGTTCTAAAAATACTCACCTTGTCCAATATTGTAGCCACCACAGTCCCAGTGAAAGGATCAGAGAGCTGTGTTCACCAATAGGGAGTCTGAACATGCTTAGAGAGGTCATGATGGTTGTTCCAGGTGCTCCAAGAAAAGAATAAGTATAATGGAACCACTAACAGTCTCATGGGACTCAGTATCCTGTCGGGAGCTAGAAAATGGGGCCATCTCTGTTCCCTTTCTCTCCTGACTCTGGGGTATCCTCTGCATAGTCATCTCCAAGTTGGAGGCTGTTATGACTGAAAGGAAGGGTCAGACTGGGCTGTGGGTGTACAGGGAGGTAGGCAGTGTGGTCACCCTCCCCTCAGGCTGCCTCTGATTTGCCCTTAAGATCAAGATCTGGACTCCGACACACTCAGGGTTGATCTTGGGTGGTCTGAGTTGCTTTTTCCACCTTAATATTTCTATAGAGTGCTTGTCTAGAATCTCCCAGAAAGAAGCAGGCGTGTGGCTCAGCAGGACAGCACTTACTGAAATTCCTCCAGTGAGAGGCTGAGGTCTGGCTCAGTTATAGAGCTCCTGCCTAGAAAACCCCAGTGTGGGAGTATGGGGTGGCTCAGTGGCAGAGCACTTGCCTTGACTCCTCCACTGAGGGGCTGGGTTATGGCTAAGTGGAAGAGTTTCTGCCTAGAATCCCCCACTGAGGAGCTGTGGGCATAGCCTATAAGGAGGCACCTTCTGCTGTAATGTGAATTGAGTACTAGAGGAAAACAGGAATTTTGTTGGGACCCTTTGTGATGCTCATGGGAAGGGAAGAGTGCTTTTTTTATCTTTGAGGGCCCTCAGCCTGTTTGGTGGATTGAAAAGTAGAAGCTTAAGGCTCATGATGCGTCTGTCAAGCTTTGACTAAGCTGGAGCAGTGACCCAGGGCCTTGGTGGGACTACAGTACTGCAGCTTCTCTCTAGTTTTCAAGAACACATGACCTAGTAATCCAGCTGAGCTTGTCATGCAAACTTTGTCAGGGCTGTGTGCAATGATGTTGGGAGAGGCTGGCAGCCAGGAGGACAGCAGGCAGGGGTGGACACTGTCTTTTCCTCTAATTGAGATAAGGAAATTTTGCAATGAGATGCCACACAATGGTGAGCAGACAGTACGCAGGCTATTTTATGACACTCACAGTGCTCAGAGCTGAGGGAGGAGGCAGGGTGTCACTGGATAAGGTGACTGTCCCACAACTGTGCCTGGTCCTCAGGAAGCTAAGGGGCCAGCCACAGTAGTAAGGTCTCTTCACAGACTGGAATTTTCAGTTAGGTGATGAAAACAGGGATGCTGTGGATTTGAAGTCAGTGACCCCATTCAGTCCTGATCAGGACCCTTGCACCACTCCAGCTTCGCTGGCTTAAAGTCCATGACTCTTCTGCTTGGTCTACCTCGGAGGGCCTGCAGCCCTGGCCCAACTCCACCTGGCCTGAGCTGCAGGGCTGGAGACAAATGCCAAACACCTGCTCAGAGAAGTCAATGCTGTATCTTCCCAGGTCTCCCAGTCTGATCGGGGACACACAGAGGGCCCTGACCCAATGTAATGGGGGAGACACAGAGGAGACCTAGCCAGTCTTGTGGGGAGACATAAAGGACCTTGACTCAGTCTGATGGAAATACACAGAGAGCTATGACCCGGCCTGGTGGGGGAGACAGGGACAGTCCAAACTCAATCGTATGTGAGGATCTGGACACCCTGGATGTCCACAGGGGGTGGTTACATCTTATTTCTCTTATTAATGTTGCCTCAGTGATAAGTTGAGGTATCATGTCTAGTACCTGGGTGCACTGGGTATGAAGGGAACTGAGTGGGAATAATGCCAGCCTGGAGCTGGACACTCAGATAGGTTCACAGTCCTGATCCATTAGTGTTCATCAAAATCTAAGCACTGAGCCAGGTGCGGTGGTTCATGTGTGTAATCCCACCACTTGGGAAGTGGATGAGGAATTCAAGGTCATTCTTAGCCACATGTTGATTTTGATGTCAGCGAGGGATACATTAGACCCTTTGTCAATAAAACCTATCCAAGAAACAAACCCAAACCCGTAGCTATTGGTGGCTATCAGCAGGCTGGTCCTATAAGGTGGGGGAAAATAGACCTCTGACCACATGACTTGGAGGGGCTTCCCAGATCCACTTTGAGTGGTTTTGGAGCAGCATGACCAGGAAAGGGGTCTTGATAGGAGATGTTAGGTCACCCACTGTCATCAAAGATCCCAGGAAACCTTGGAAAAGCCCCTTCTTCTCTCTGGATCTCAGTTTTCCCAATAATACGAGGGAGATATTGGGTATTAAGGTGCATGGTGGACATCAGAATCTTTTCTCCTTCCTCATTCTTGTTTTGGTCCTCTTCTTGTTGTGTTAAGCATGGAACCCAGTGCCTTTCCCAGTCAAGTCGTCTACCATGGCCCAGCCCCTCACAGGGCATTCTAAGCAGGCTGAGACACATCCTCAGCCCCTCATAGATAGATTCTAAGCAAGAACTCTACAGCTCAGCTATGTCCACAATGTCTCACTGGGGGATTCTAGGAGGTGCTCTGCTACTGTGTCACCCTCAGCCCCTCACTGGAGGATTCTAGTAATCACTTTAGTGAAGTAGGAATCAGAGCCAGAGAGGCAAACTGAAAGGAAGGCTGCAGTTTCCAGAAGGCTCATGAGTGTTGACATGGAAAAGAACCAGTAGGTCAGCATAGAGACAGAGATGTTGATGAGAGCCAGGCTTAAGGGAGAACAAAGCCAGTTTTTAGCAGAATGGGATGGAGGCAGGGCTGGGAACTAGAATGACCAGCTTAGCTTATGATGTTGGAATGGGATATGGCCACAGCTAGCTGTAGTGCAGGCCCTTGGACTGACCATGGAGGTGAAGTCCTCTAGCAGTGGTCTATAGTAAGTGTACATGGGGGACTGTTCTAGTGTAGCAGGGAGGCCCTGAGACCAGCAGAAGCCTGCTTTGGACCCTAGAGGCTGGGTCAACCCCTGAGCTATGTTCATGCCATCCCTTCCTAGGCTCACTGGGCTTTTGGTGACCCTGGGTGATGATATGTTCCCTTCTCACCCAGGAACAGGCTGGTGACCAAAGACAGTGCTGTTTCTGTTCAGGGTTTGAGGATGGCTCCACAGCCTGTCACAGCCTCCACCTATGGGGGAGTGAGAGGAGGCTGGTGGAGCCTGTGGAGGTGGGATTGTCTACTTCCTCTTCTATAACAATTTCAAAGGCTGTGAGGCAGAGTTCTGGGCCTACAGAGACACTTCCAAGAGTGTCTCAATGTAGAATCACCCAATCCATTTATATGGATCCCACCTGCATCTTTGGAACCTGGGACACCCACTTGACAATGGCCTAGACCAACTCATCTCTTAGTATCATGAGAAGGAAATCCATCTATAGGGGATCTATTTGGGGAAGAGAAGGTACTTCCCATGGCTGTAGGACCCGACAAATGTGGATGCTGGTCATAGAGGCCAAAAAGTAGACTCTGGTTAAAACAGAATCTGTGCAGTCCCCAATTTGGGGACCCAGAAATTTTGACTTTGCCACAGTAACATAAATAATGGAAAATGTGCATAGTCCTTAGTGGGACCTGGTACCACTGGCAACAGAGGGTACCCCAAATGCACAGGGCCTCACTCAGCGCTCTCATCTTATCTTTATCACTGAGCCTACTTAAGCCCCACAAATTCCCCATCGTTCCAGGTGACACCAGTCCCCTTCATTCAGGATCCAATGTAGTTCCTAGTTCTGGCCGCTCTGGTAGCTGGAAGCAGATACTTTCCTGGACCCATAGGGACAGATCCCATCTTGCTACATCTTCTATCTGGTACATCATTTAGCCCTCTCCATCCTCAGTTTCTCTCTTGCTTAAAAGGGATCCTAGTATTCGTGTCCCAAAACTGTGTCCCAGGATCCACCATGGGATGGGTTTTCTATGATGTCTTCAAGTCTGGGAAGTGCTGGATAGATGTCATTGAAAATGGCAGGGCATCAGGAACAAGGCCTGGTAGTTCAGACCCATCATCCATGTGCTCAAGAGGCTGAACATGAAGATGACAAGTTCAAGGCCAACCTGGGATATATAATGAGACCTAAGGGCAAGGATATAGGTCAGTAGAAAAGAAACTGGGAAAATACTCCTGTGAGAGGTGGGGCTTTGAGCTGTAGAACATTTTCCTAGTGTCTCTGTGGCCATGGGTTCCATGGGAATCTCAACAATGCCAAGGCCCTGCTGGGGTCTCAAGGTCATTCTATTCAGTCTCTCCCTAATTCTTGAAGGAAAGTTGGGGTTCCAAGAGAAGCACCTGGCCTCAGACTGCTGCCTAGCACTCAGCAGCCCTGTCCATTGGGGTTCCCCAGGTCAGGACTTTTTGACTCCAGCACTCTTCAGAGCCACATTCTCTGAGTTTGCCATAGAGTTTGGGGGCTGAAGCAAAAATAAAAAACACAAAGATGTACGTTTGGTTGATGTTTGTGTGAGTAACACTCCAGTTTAGAGGAAAGGAAACTCTCCTATCCATTTTGATTTTTCCATAACTCTTGTTTCCCTGGCTTGGTTCAGGTATTCCTGATGAGGTGGTGTGTAGAACTAATTAACAAGTTTAATACGCCACAGCTGGACACCAAGACCTTAATTTATGGTTTTATTGAGCACCTAGCACATATGAAAGCTTGTGCCAGTCTCAGGGATGCCAAGATGGGACAGGCCTGTCCACAGGCAGAAGGGGTTATGTGGACTGCAAGTAGGGAAAAGGGATAGAGGGTGCACAAGCCAGGGGAGAAGATGAGTGTGGAAGAGGGTAGAGCAATTCAGAGAAACTGATCAGAGACAGCTGGGCAGGGGCAGGTTTGGTAAGGAGAAGAGATGAATTCAAGGTACATTTAAAGGGTAAGCAAAGATTTCTTAACCAGCACAGGCAAGGCATCTAAGATCAAATACATAGGACTAAATTGGACTATCATAATTAAAACTGTACATCAAAATACACAATTGAGACTGTGGAAAGACCAGACTTGGGATGGGAGAAAATATTACATACACACTGTCTTTATACAGAAATATATATATCTTTTTTTCTTGCTTTTTAAAAAAATCCTTTTTAAATTTATTTTTTACTGACAACTTCCTAAATTGCAGACCAAATCCCATGGTACTTCATTTCCTCCCCCCGCCAAGTTTCCCCTTTGAAACTCCACTCTCCATTGTATCCCCTCCCTCTCTCAATCAGTTTCTCTTTTAATTATGATGCTGTTGTGTAGGTAGTTTCAAGCACTGCGAGGTCATGGACATCCAGGCCATTTTGTTTCTGGAGAAGCATGCTGTGAGGAGTCCTACCCTTCCTTTGGTTCTTACATTCTTTCCATACCTCTTCCACAATGGATGCTGCAAATATATATATTTCTGCATGTTAATAATGGAAGTATGTTAATCACTTTTTCCCATTGAAAGTAATTTAACTGAATAAGCAATATTTGGGAAGAAGTATTTATTTTACTTTTGGCTCACAGTTTCAGAAGTTTTCAGCCCATAGTCAGCTGACCCCATTGCTTTGGGTCTGTGGAGAAGCAGAGCATCATGGTGGCAGAAAACCAGGGCAGAACAAAGCGGTTGACCTCTTAGCAGTCAGGAAACAGGAAGCCAGAAAGAGGAACATGTGGAGCCAATATGTCCCTTCAATGACAGGATACCATAGAACACCTTTATCAAATCTGGCCCTATCTTCCAGGGTTTCTAACATGAGGCCAGCCTAGGATACACAGTAGGACCCTGTATTAAAACAAAACAAGCTGGGCATGGTGGCACATGCCTTTAATCCTAGCAATCAGGACTCAGGGATAAGAGGATCCCTTTGAGTGTGAGGTCAGCCTGAGAGTACATAGTGAACTCCAGGTCAGCTGGGCTAGAGAGAGGTCCTATGTCAAAAATTGAATCAAAACAATACAGGGACTTGGGAGACCGATCAGTGGTTAAAGACACTTGTTTGTAGAACCTTTCAACTTGGTTCAACTCCTCAGCACCCAGATAAAGTCAGATGGACATTCTTTTGCAGTATCATGAGACACTGGTGTGCTCATACACACATGAACACATAAATATTTAAATAAATACAAAACTAAAATTAAACATTTTTAAATCCTAAAAACAATATGAAAGAAAAAATGAAATAAAGGAGGAGTAGAGAAAGGGGAGATAGGAAAGGGGAGGGAGGGAATGTGTGAAGGAGGGAGGAGAAGAATGACACATTTGAGGTAGGGTGAACTGCACTTGGCACTTTTGTCCCTCAGGGAAGGCAGGAGCAAGGCCCCTTGATCACATCAGGATCACATCAGTATCACAACTGAGTCATCCACAGCAGAAGAGGATTCTAGAAGTCTCCCTACACTGAAGGCCTGCCTTTCGCGTCTTCTAACACTGCCTTTCCTAAAACATGAGTTGCACTGAGCCCTGTATATGCCCCTGAGAACTTAATAGACTAGTTTTTGTCCAACAGAACCAGGCAGAGCCAAGACACCTCAGGCCATGGCCACCTGTTTGCCTGAGGTCCTGGCTTCATGATAGCTGGGCCTGTCAAACCAGGGGTCTGACTCCTCCCGGAAATGTGGCACTGAGAGTGCTGGGGATGTAGCTCAGTTTTAGAACACTTGCTAAAATTCAGTCATTGAGGGGCTGAGTGTGTGACTCAGCAGTAGAGCACTAGCCTAGAATCCCCCAGTGAGGAGCTGGGGCATGGCTCTTTAGTAGAGTACTTAACTAGCATGCTTGTATCACACCAGAAATGGCTAAGTCCTTACCTGGGATCCAGATGCTCCTGGACAACTGTGTGGTCCTGGGGGACCTATATACAGTCACCAATGGTCACATGAAGCCAGCAAAGCTGACTGCCCTCTGCCAGCTCTGGAGATGAACATTTCCAGCCAGTTGTCCTTGCCTCTGTCCTGGGTCTGTCCTCATAGGTGGAAAATGGAGGTTTGTTGAATGAATTTCAGGTAAGAGAGGAAGCACACTGTGGACATTTGAACATATGTCCCCCATACACTCAAGTGTTTTACTAAAGCTTGTAACGTGGGTACTGAGAGGGTGTCACTGGGTGCAGATCCTGGGATCCAGGACTAAGGTATGTTTTGGGACAGATCTGAATTCCAGCCCAAAGGTATGCAGAGAGTTTTCAGCTCTGGTCAGGTGTCTGCTTGCTGGTGGTGGTTTCTCTCTCTCTGATTGGATTTATGAATGGGAGCCAGATTCTTCCACTGTGGGTAGAACTTCCTATGGATCTGTAAGCTTTAAATAAATCACTGCCTCATACAAACTGTGTCTGTCTTGGATGTTCATCCCAGCAATGTGAACCTGTCTCCTCTATACACATTCTCCAGTCATTCCCATCCTAGTGTGCTGAGACACGATTTTATCCACTCTGTCTACACATTTATTTGGATGTCTCATCTACATAGTCAGTCCAATCCTGGGGCCCAAAGACCAGACAGAAAGCTAGTCTTGAAAGTTCTCAGCCTAGTCTGTCAGTCCCCTGCTCATCTGGGAATCCAGAACTAGACTTCCTGAGATGTTCCTACACTATTGCCTTGGTTACCATGACCATATGCTCACCCTGCTGCCACCATGATTGCACTTTGATAAACACACCCCACTATGTACCTGTCAGGTCTCTCCACCTGTTCAGTCAAACCCTCTTTGCCCTCAGATACCTTGATAGAAAGTTCCTCCAGTGCAGTTCCTTCTATTGTAGGTTCCACACCCATCTGAGTCCCTTCTTGTTGCTCTTTCTTGTTGCTTTTACGTGGCACCTTCTCCGATAGGAAGCCCTCTGGGATTTCTTCCTATCCTCCTTCACAAATACATGGACCAGCCACTGTCAATGGTCCATATGCATTACCTCACTGTAGCTACCATAGACCAGGGAGGAATTTGCATGTGTCTCATGTGCTTTTGTCCTCCTGCCTCAATGCAGACCTGTTGCTCACAGGCTGTAGGAAGATGGCTGGGTTGTACTATGTAGTGACTTCTAGGAACCAAATATCATGTGTTGATCTAGTTATAAAACAAACACCCTGCCTCCAGTGCAAGTATGTTTGAGATGTACCATGTCATCTGGGTAGCCTAGTGACCCATAAATTTTCTTTCTCACCTTCCTCAAATGTCTCCTTTTGGATGAGCTCCACCCCAGTTCCCTTCAAGCTCTGACTCCTAATGGGGATTTTGCCATTTTTACAGGAGTGACTTCTTTCTGCCATGCTAGGGATGGAATCTAGGCCCCTGACCCTCCTTAGGGGATTCTATGCAGGTGCTACACCACTGTGAGACACCTGCAGCCCCTCAGTGGCAGATTTTAGCAGGTGCTCTACAACTGAACCACATCCCAGCCCCTCACTGGGGGATTCTAGGCAAGTGCTCTCCCACACAGCCACACCTCCAGCTCCTCAGTGGCAGGTTTTAGGCAGGTGCTTTGACAACTGACCCATGCCTCCAGCCCTTCATTGGGGGATTCTAGTCAAATGCTCTATCACTGAGCTGCACATCCAACCCTTCACTGCAAGATTCTAGACAAATACTCTACCATTGAGCTATGCCATAGTTCCTCACTGAGGGATCATAGGTGCACTACCACACATCCATGCCCTTAGCCTTTCATTGGAGGGTTTTTGTCAGGAGCTCTAGCACTGAGGTCCATCCCAGCCCTCCTATTACTTTTACAAGTAAATACTTTATCCACTGAGCCATCTCACCAGCCCACCATCTAATACTTTCATTTGTAAACAGTATCACTAAGTTACCCAGGCTCCTCTTGAACTTGATCTGTAACCCAGACAGACCTTGAACTTTCAATCCTCTTGATTCAATTTCCTGAATAGCTGTGATGCCAAGCTGCATGCCCAGATTGAAAGTGTCTTACTATTGAAATTTGGGTTTGAACATAAGGGTGACAGGAAGTTCACAGGAATCTAAGACACTGCCCAGTAAATGCCCAGAGGATGTTTGTCTACTGCACAAAAGATTGACTGAGAGAATTCAAAGTCAGGCCTCAGTGCTGGCACCAGCCTCCTGGGGTGTGACAGGTATGATCTGGCTGTAAAATTGGGCCTCTTTCCCTGCCTGTGGCTGCCCCATGCTTCCTGCTGGGCTAGGAAATCCTATGGACATCTGTTACTGGAGGGAACACAGGAATGTCCTGTGGGTGCTTTCCTTAGATGTCAGTATTTTCTAGCAGAACCACTCAGGGTTTCTGAATCCGGTTCTTTAGGGGACCTCACCAAGATTGAGCAGATAGAGGCCCCTCAAGAGGCCACACACTCCAAAAATGGCTTCAAGCTTCCTCATAAGCCTTGGGCTCAGTCTAAGCCCTAGAGATCCTCATACACTCACATGCATGGCCAGTGGACTTTGGAGACCTGGGCTGAAAGGTAACACTGTGACCGCAAGAGCAGGTACCAGCTGAGAGTCTCCCTCTACAGAAAGGGACTAGTGGTCAGTGATCTGGTGGGACAGAAGGCAGACATGCCTAGAGCCTAGGACTAAGCCAGCCCCTCCCACCACTCCCTGTTTTCAGCAGCCCAGGCTGCCATGGCTTCCACTGATCACAAGTCTGGTTGGAACATTTCTCAGTGTGCTGACTTGGGATGTAGGCTTGTTGCCACCTAGGGCCACTACATGATCCGAAACATCACTTTCATTATCTATATCCAGGAGGCATCCCTGGGAGGAAGCTTGGGCTGTAACAGTAAAGTGAGCACCAGCCCTGCTGTCTGCCCTGAGTGATCCTTGCACCCTCTAGGGCAGCATGACCCTCATCCTGCCTGGGGACAAGCCCTCCTCCTGGACACATACACCAGTCAGGGGCTGTGAGTTTCAATCCCCATAGCAGCTTCCTCAGGAAGTGTTGCCAGTCTTCATTACAGATGAGAAACTGAGCTGAGATACAGACAGGTCGGAGGTCTGAG
>JAEOAD010002885.1:0-11200 GCA_036365145.1 Orientallactaga sibirica | reverse complement strand
TGTTTTAGATGGAAACCACTTTAGAAATGACGTGAATCCATTAACTTGTAAATCTTGTTAGATTACACAAACGAGGAAAGTTTGAACTTGCTGCACTCAACCTTCTTAGTAGGAAAGCAACTGATTCCTAGAACCGATTTACCTTATTTCACACAGTACAGTGTTCGGTACTGAAGATGTTTCTTTCTGAAGAAACTACTTTAGAAATGAGGCCAATCCACTGAACTTGTACATCTTGTTAGATTACACAAACTAGGAAAGTTTTAACTAGCTGCACTCAACCTTCTTTGTAGGAAAGCAAGTGATTCCTAGAACCGAACTACCTTATTTCACATAGTACAGTGTTCATTAATGAAGATGTTTGTTTTCTAAACAAACTACTTTAGAAATGAGGTGATTCCACTAACTTGTACATCTTGTTAGATTACACAAACTAGGAAAGTTTGAACTTGCTGCACTCAACCTTCTTTGTAGGAAAGCAACTGATTCCTAGAACCCAATGAGCTTATTTCACACAGTACAATGTTCAGCAATGAAGATGTTTGTTTTCTCAACAAAGTACTTTACCAATGAGGCGAATCTTCTAACTTGGCCATCTTTTTAGATTACATTAACAAGGAAAGTTTGAACTTGCTGCACTCAACCTTCTTCTTCGTAGAAATTAAACTGATTCCTAGAAGCGAATTAACTTATTTAACACAGTACAGTGTTCGGTACTGATGATGTTTCTTTTCTAAAGAAACTACTTATAAATGAGGCCAATCTATTAAGTTGTGCATCTGTTTAGATTACATTAACAAGGAAAGTTTGTAGGAAAGCAACTGAATTGTAGAAGTAAATTAGCTTAACACAGTACAATGTTCAGCAATGAAGATGTTTGTTTTCTCAACAAACTACTTTACCAATGAGGCAAATCTACTAACTTGGACATCTTTTGAGAGCACATTAACAAGGAAAGTTTGAACTTGCTAAACTCAACCATCTCCGTAGAAAAGAAAGTGATTCCTAGAACCGAATTAACTTATTTCACACAGTACAGTGTTCAGTAGTAAACATGTCTGTTTTCTAGAGAAACTAATTTAGAAATGACGCTAATCCACTAACTTCTACATCTTGTTAGATTACACAAACTAGGAAAGTTTGAACTTGCTGCACACAACCTTCTTCGTAGGAAAGCAAGTGATTCCTACAACGGACCTAGCTTATTTCACATAGTACAGTGTTCGGTAATGAAGATGTTTGTTTTCTAAACAAACTACTTTAGAAATGAGACCAATCTACTAAGTTGTGCATCTTTTTAGATTACATTAACAAGGAAAGTTTGAACTTGCTGCACTCAACCTTCCTTGTAGGAAAGCAACTGATTCCTAGAACCGAATGAGCTTATTTCACACAGTACAATGTTCGAAATGAAGATGTTTGTTTTCTCAACAAACTACTTTACAAATGAGGCGAATCTACTAACTTGGCCATCTTTTTAGATTACATTAACAAGGAAAGTTTGAACTTGCGGGACTCAACCATCTTCATAGAAATTAAACTGATTCCTAGAAACGAATTACCTTATTTCACACAGTGCAGTGTTCGGTACTGAAGATGTTTCTTTTCTAAAGAAACTACTATAGAAATGAGGCGAATCCACTAACTTGTACATCTTGTTAGATTACACAAACTAGGAACGTTTGAACTGGCTGCACTCAACCTCCTTGGTAGGAAAGCAAGTGATTCCTTGAACGGAACTAGCCTATTTCACATAGTACAGTGTTCAGTAATGAAGATGTTTGTTTTCTAAAGAAACCACTTTAGAAATGACGCGAATCCACTAACTTGTACGTGTTGTCAGATTACACAAACGAGGAAAGTTTAAACTTGCTGCACTCAACCTTCTTTGTAGGAAAGCAAGTGATTCCTAGAACCGAACTAGCTCATTTTACATAGTATAGTGTTCGGTCATGAAGATGTTTGTTTTGTAAAGAAACCACTTTAGAAATGAGGCCAATCTACTAACTTGTAATCTTTTTAGATTACATTAACAAGGAAAGTTGGAACTTGCTGCACTCAACCATCTTCGTAGAAATTAAACTGATTCCTAGAACCGATTTACCTTATTTCACACAGTACAGTGTTCAGTACTGAAGATGTTTCTTTTCTAAAGAAACTACTTTAGAAATGAGGCAAATGCACTAACTTGTACATCTTGTTAGATTTCACAAATTAGGAAAGTTTGAACTTGCTGCACTCTACCTTTTTCGTAGGAAAGCAAGTAATTTCTAGAACTGAACTAGCTCATTTCAAATAGTATAGTGTTTGGTAATGAAGATGTTTGTTTTGTAAACAACCTACTTTAGAAAGGAGGCCAATCTACTAAGTTGTGCATCTTTTCAGATTACATTAAAAGGAAAGTTTGAACTTGCTGCACTCAACCTTCTTTACAGGAAAGCAACTGATTCCTAATACTGAATGAGCTTATTTCACAGAGTACAATGTTTGGCAATGAAGATGTTTGTTTTCTCAACAAACTACTTTACAAATGAGGTGAATCTACTAACTTGGCCATCTTTTTAGTTTACATTAACAAGGAAAGTTTGAACTTGCTAAACTCAACCATCTTCGTAGAAAGGAAACTGATTCCTAGAACCGAATTAACTTATTTCACACAGTACAGTGTTCGGTACTGAAGATGTTTGTTTTCTAAAGAAACTAATTTAGAAATGACGCGAATCCACTAACTTGTACATCTTGTTAGATTACAAAAACTAGGAAAGTTTGAACTTGCTGCACTCAACCATCTTTGTAGAAAGGAAACTGATTCCTAGAAGCGATTTCACTTATTTCACACAGTACAGTGTTCGGTAATGAAGGTGTTTGTTTTGTAAACAAATTACTTTAGAAACGAGGCCAATCTACTAAGTTGTGCAACTTTTCAGATTACATTGACAAGTAAAGTTTGAACTTGCTGCACTCAACCTTCTTTGTCGGAAAGCAACTGATTGCTAGAACCGAATGAGCTTATTTCACACAGTACAATGTTTGGCAATGAAGATGTTTGTTTTCTCAACAAAGTACTTTACAGAGGAGGCGAATATTCTAACTTGGCCATCTTTTCAGATTACATTAACAAGGAAAGTTTGAACTTGCTGCACTCAACCATCTTCTTAGAAATTCAACTGATTCCTAGAACCTATATACCTTATTTCACACAGCACAGTGTTCAGTACTGAAGATGTTTCTTTTCTAAAGAAACTACTTTAGAAATGAGCGAATGCACTAACTTGTACATCTTGTTAGATTACACAAACTAGGAAAGTTTGAACTTGCTGCACTCAACCTTCTTCGTAGGAAAGCAAGTGATTCCTAGAACGGAACTAGGTTATTTCACGTAGTATAGTGTTCAGTAATGAAGATGTTTGTTTTGTAAACAAACTACTTTAGAAATGAGGGCAATCTACTAAGTTGTGCATCTTTTCAGATTACATTAACAAGGAACGTTTGAACTTGTTGCACTCAACCTTCTTTGTAGGAAAGCCACTGATTCCTAGAACCGAATGAGCTTATTTCACACAGTACAATGTTCGGCAATGAAAATGTTTGTGTTCTCAACAAAGTGCTTTACAAATGAGGTGAATCTTCTAACTTGGCCATACTTTTAGATTACATTAACAAGGAAAGTTTGATCTTGCTGCACTCAACCTTCTTCGTAGAAATTAAACTGATTCCTAGAAGCGAATTAACTTATTTCACACAGTACAGTGTTCAGTACTGAAGATGTTTCTTTTCTAAAGAAACTACTTTAGAAATGAGGAGAATCCACTAACTTGTACATCTTCTTAGATTACACAAACTAGGAAAGTTTGAACTTGCTGCACTCAACCTTCTTCGTAGGAAAGCAAGTGATTCCTAGAACGGAACTAGCTTATTTCACATAGTACAGTGTTCCGTAATGAAGATGTTTGTTTTCTATACAAACTACTTTAGAAATGAGGCCAATGTACTAAGTTGTGCATGTTTTTAGATTACATTAACAAGGAAAGTTTGAACTTGCTGCACTCAACCTGCTTTGTAGGAAAGCAACTGATTCCGAGAACCGAATGAGGTTATTTCACACAGTACAATGTTTGGCAATGAAGATGTTTGTTTTCTCAACAAACTACTTTACAAATGAGGCGAATCTACTAACTTGGCCATCTTTTCAGATTACATTAACAAGAAAAGTTTGAACTTGCTGCACTCAACCATCTTCGTAGAAATTAAACTGATTCCTAGAACCGAATTACCTTATTTCACACAGTACAGTGTTCGGTACTGAAGATGTTCGTTTTCTAAAGAAACTACTTCAGAAATGAGGCGAATGCACTAAGTTGTACATCTTGTTAGATTACACAAACTAGGAACGTTTTAACTTCCTGTACTCAACCTTCTTCGTATGAAAGCAAGTGATTCCTAGAATGGAACTAGCCTATTTCACATAGTACCGTGTTCAGAAATGAAGATATTTGTTTTCTAAACAAACAACTTTAGAAATGAGGCCAATCTACGAAGTTGTGCATCTTTTTAGATTACATTAACAAGGAAAGTTTGAACTTGCTGCACTCAACCTTCTTTGTAGGATAGCAACTGATTCCTAGATCAGAATGAGCTTATTTCACACAGTACAATGTTCGGCAAAGAATATGTTTGTTTTCTCAACAAAGTACTTTACAAATGAGGCGAATCTTCTAACTTGGACATCTTTCTAGATTGCATTAACAAGGAAAGTTTGAACTTGCTGCACTCAACATTCTTCGTAGAAATTAAACTGATTCTTAGAAGCGAATTAACTTATTTCACACTGTACAGTGTTCGGTACTGAAGATGTTTCTTTTCTAAAGAAACGACTTTAGAAATGAGGCCAATCTACTAAGTTGTGCATCTTTTTAGATTACATTAACAAGGAAAGTTTGAACTTGCTGCACTCAACCTTCTTTGTTTGAAAGCAAGTCATTCCTAGAACCGAATGAGCTTATTTCACACAGTACAATGTTCGGCAATAAAGATGTTAATTTTCTCAACAAACTATTTTACAAATGAGGTGAATCTGCTAACGTGGCCATCTTTTTAGATTACATTAACAAAGAAAGTTTGAACTTGCTGCACTCAACCATCTTCGTAGAAAAAGGAAACTGATTCCTAGAAAAGAATTAACTTATTTCACACAGTACAGTGTTCAGTACTGAAGATGTTTATTTTCTAAAGAAACCACTTTAGAACCTACGTGAATCCACTAACTGGTACGTCTTGTTAGATTACACAAACAAGGAAAGTTTGAATTTGCTGCACTCAACCTTCTTCGTAGGAAAGCCTGTGATTTCTAGAACCAACTAGCTCATTTCACATAGTATAGTGTTCGGTCATGAAGATGTTTGTTTTGTAAACAAACTACTTTAGAAATGACGCCAATCTACTAAGTTGTGCAACTTTTCAGATTACATTAACAAGGAAAGTTTGAACTTGCTGCACTCAACCTTCTTTGTAGGAAAGCAACTGATTCCTAGAACCGAATGAGCTTATTTCACACAGTACAATGTTTGGCAATGAAGATGTTTGTTTTCTCAACAAACTACTTTACTAATGAGTTGAATCTACTAACTTGGCCATCTTTTTAGATTACATTAACAAGGAAAGTTTGAACTTGTTGCACTCAACCATCTTCGTAGAAATTAAACTGATTCCTACAACAGAATTACCTTATTTCACACAGTACAGTGTTCGGTACTGACGATGTTTCTTTTCTAAAGAAAGTACTTTAGAAATGAGGCGAATGCACTGACTTGTACATCTTGTTAGATTACACAAACTAGGAAACGTTGAACTTGCTGCACTCAACCTTCTCTGTAGAAATTAAACTGATTCCGAGAAGCGATTTAACTTATTTCTCACAGTACAATGTTCGGTACTTAAGATGTTTCTTTTCTAAAGAGACTACTTTAGAAATGAGGCCAATCTACTACGTTGTGCATCTTTTTAGATTACATTCACAAGGAAAGTTTGATTTGGCTGCACTCAACCTTCTTCGTAGGAAAGCAACTGAATTCTAGAACTAAATAAGTTTTTATTCACACAGTACAATGTTCAGCAATGAAGATGTTTGTTTTCTCAACAAACTACTTTACCAATGAGGCAAATCTACTAAATTGGACATCTTTTTAGAGCACATTAACAAGGAAAGTTTGAAGTTGGTAAACTCAACCATCTTCGTAGAAAGTAAACTGATTCCTAGAACCGTATTAGCTCATTTCACACAGTACAAAGTTTGGCAATTTAGGTTTGTTTTCTAAAGAAACTACTTTCGAAATGAGGCGAATCTACTAACTTGGACATCTTTTTAGATTACATTAACAAGGAAAGTTTGAACTTGCTATACTCAACCATCTTCGTAAAGGAAAATGATTCCTAGAACCAAATTAACTTATGTCACACAGTACAGTACTCAGTACTGAGGATGTTTGCTTTCTAAGGAAACCTCTTTAGAAACGACTCGAAACCACTATCTTGTACAACTTGTTAGATTACACAAACGAGGAAAGTTTGAACTTGCTGCACTCAACCTTCTTCGTAGGAAAGCAAGTGATTTCTAGAACCGAACTAGCTCATTTCACATAGTACAGTGTTCGGTAATGAAGATGTTTGTTTTCTAAACAAACTACTTTAGACATGAGGCCAATCTACTAAGTTGTGCATCTTTTCAGATTACATTAACAAGGAAAGTTTGAACGTGCTGCACTCAACCTTCTTTATGGGAAAGCAACTGATTCCTAGAACTGAATGAGCTTATTTCACAGAGTAGAATGTTTGGCAATGAAGATGTTTGTTTCCTCAACAAACTACTTTACAAATGAGGCGAATCTACTACCTTGGCCATCTTTTTAGATTACATTAACAAGGAAAGTTTGAACTTGCTGCACTCAACCTTCTTCGCAGAAATTAAACTGATTCCTAGAAGCGAATTAACTTATTTCACACAGTACAGTGTTCGGTACTGAAGATGTTTCTTTCCTAAAGGAACTACTTTAGAAATGAGGCCAATCTACTAAGTTGTGCATATTTTTAGATTACATTAACAAGGAAAGTTTGAACTTGCTGCACTCAACCTTCTTCGCAGAAATTAAACTGATTCCTAGAAGCGAATTAACTTATTTCACACAGTACAGTGTTCGGTACTGAAGATGTTTCTTTCCTAAAGGAACTACTTTAGAAATGAGGCCAATCTACTAAGTTGTGCATCTTTTTAGATTACATTAACAAGGAAAGTTTGAACTTGCTAAACTCAACCATCTTCGTAGAAAGTAAACTGATTCCTAGAAGCGAATTCACTTATTTCACACAGTACAGTGTTCGGTACTGAAGATGTTTCTTTTCTGAAGAAACTACTTTAGAAATGAGGCGAATCCACTAACTTGTACATCTTGTTAGATTACACAAACTAGGAAAGTTTTAACTAGCTGCACTCAACCTTCTTCGTAGGAAAGCAAGTGATTCCTAGAACCGAACTACCTTATTTCACATAGCACAGTGTTCATTAATGAAGATGTTTGTTTTCTAAACAAACTACTTTAGAAATGAGGTGATTCCACTAACTTGTACATCTTGTTAGATTACACAAACTAGGAAAGTTTGAACTTGCTGCACTCAACCTTCTTTGTAGGAAAGCAACTGATTCCTAGAACCCAATGAGCTTATTTCACACAGTACAATGTTCAGCAATGAAGATGTTTGTTTTCTCAACAAAGTACTTTACCAATGAGGCGAATCTTCTAACTTGGCCATCTTTTTAGATTACATTAACAAGGAAAGTTTGAACTTGCTGCACTCAACCTTCTTCGTAGAAATTAAACTGATTCCTAGAAGCGAATTAACTTATTTAACACAGTACAGTGTTCGGTACTGATGATGTTTCTTTTCTAAAGAAACTACTTTAGAAATGAGGCCAATCTATTAAGTTGTGCATCTGTTTAGATTACATTAACAAGGAAAGTTTGTAGGAAAGCAACTGAATTGTAGAAGTAAATTAGCTTAACACAGTACAATGTTCAGCAATGAAGATGTTTGTTTTCTCAACAAACTACTTTACCAATGAGGCAAATCTACTAACTTGGACATCTTTTTGAGAGCACATTAACAAGGAAAGTTTGAACTTGCTAAACTCAACCATCTCCGTAGAAAAGAAAGTGATTCCTAGAACCGAATTAACTTATTTCACACAGTACAGTGTTCGGTAGTAAACATGTCTGTTTTCTAGAGAAACTAATTTAGAAATGACGCGAATCCAGTAACTTCTACATCTTGTTAGATTACACAAACTAGGAAAGTTTGAACTTGCTGCACACAACCTTCTTCGTAGGAAAGCAAGTGATTCCTACAACGGACCTAGCTTATTTCACATAGTACAGTGTTCGGTAATGAAGATGTTTGTTTTCTAAACAAACTACTTTAGAAATGAGACCAATCTACTAAGTTGTGCATCTTTTTAGATTACATTAACAAGGAAAGTTTGAACTTGCTGCACTCAACCTTCTTTGTAGGAAAGCAACTGATTCCTAGAACCGAATGAGCTTATTTCACACAGTACAATGTTCGAAATGAAGATGTTTGTTTTCTCAACAAACTACTTTACAAATGAGGTGAATCTACTAACTTGGCCATCTTTTTAGAATACATTAACAAGGAAAGTTTGAACTTGCGGGACTCAACCATCTTCATAGAAATTAAACTGATTCCTAGAAACGAATTACCTTATTTCACACAGTGCAGTGTTCGGTACTGAAGATGTTTCTTTTCTAAAGAAACTACTATAGAAATGAGGCGAATCCACTAACTTGTACATCTTGTTAGATTACACAAACTAGGAACGTTTGAACTGGCTGCACTCAACCTCCTTGGTAGGAAAGCAAGTGATTCCTTGAACGGAACTAGCCTATTTCACATAGTACAGTGTTCTGTAATGAAGATGTTTGTTTTCTAAAGAAACCACTTTAGAAATGACGCGAATCCACTAACTTGTACGTGTTGTCAGATTACACAAACGAGGAAAGTTTAAACTTGCTGCACTCAACCTTCTTTGTAGGAAACCAAGTGATTCCTAGAACCGAACTAGCTCATTTTACATAGTATAGTGTTCGGTCATGAAGATGTTTGTTTTGTAAAGAAACCACTTTAGAAATGAGGCCAATCTACTACGTTGTGCAACTTTTCAGATTACATTAACAAGGAAAGTTGGAACTTGCTGCACTCAACCATCTTCGTAGAAATTAAACTGATTCCTAGAACCGATTTACCTTATTTCACACAGTACAGTGTTCAGTACTGAAGATGTTTCTTTTCTAAAGAAACTACTTTAGAAATGAGGCAAATGCGCTAACTTGTACATCTTGTTAGATTTCACAAATTAGGAAAGTTTGAACTTGCTGCACTCTACCTTTTTCGTAGGAAAGCAAGTAATTTCTAGAACCGAACTAGCTCATTTCAAATAGTATAGTGTTCGGTAATGAAGATGTTTGTTTTGTAAACAAACTACTTTAGAAAGGAGGCCAATCTACTAAGTTGTGCATCTTTTCAGATTACATTAAAAGGAAAGTTTGAACTTGCTGCACTCAACCTTCTTTACAGGAAAGCAACTGATTCCTAATACTGAATGAGCTTATTTCACAGAGTACAATGTTTGGCAATGAAGATGTTTGTTTTCTCAACAAACTACTTTACAAATGAGGTGAATCTACTAACTTGGCCATCTTTTTAGTTTACATTAACAAGGAAAGTTTGAACTTGCTAAACTCAACCATCTTCGTAGAAAGGAAACTGATTGCTAGAACCGAATTAACTTATTTCACACAGTACAGTGTTCGGTACTGAAGATGTTTGTTTTCTAAAGAAACTAATTTAGAAATGACGCGAATCCACTAACTTGTACATCTTGTTAGATTACAAAAACTAGGAAAGTTTGAACTTGCTGCACTCAACCATCTTTGTAGAAAGGAAACTGATTCCTAGAAGCGATTTCACTTATTTCACACAGTACAGTGTTCGGTAATGAAGGTGTTTGTTTTGTAAACAAACTACTTTAGAAACGAGGCCAATCTACTACGTTGTGCAACTTTTCAGATTACATTGACAAGTAAAGTTTGAACTTGCTGCACTCAACCTTCTTTGTCGGAAAGCAACTGATTGCTAGAACCGAATGAGCTTATTTCACACAGTACAATGTTTGGCAATGAAGATGTTTGTTTTCTCAACAAAGTACTTTACAGAGGAGGCGAATCTTCTAACTTGGCCATCTTTTCAGATTACATTAACAAGGAAAGTTTGAACTTGCTGCACTCAACCATCTTCTTAGAAATTCAACTGATTCCTAGAACCTATATACCTTATTTCACACAGCACAGTGTTCAGTACTGAAGATGTTTCTTTTCTAAAGAAACTACTTTAGAAATGAGCAATGCACTAACTTGTACATCTTGTTAGATTACACAAACTAGGAAAGTTTGAACTTGCTGCACTCAACCTTCTTCGTAGGAAAGCAAGTGATTCCTAGAACGGAACTAGGTTATTTCACGTAGTATAGTGTTCAGTAATGAAGATGTTTGTTTTGTAAACAAACTACTTTAGAAATGAGGGCAATCTACTAAGTTGTGCATCTTTTCAGATTACATTAACAAGGAACGTTTGAACTTGCTGCACTCAACCTTCTTTGTAGGAAAGCCACTGATTCCTAGAACCGAATGAGCTTATTTCACACAGTACAATGTTCGGCAATGAAAATGTTTGTGTTCTCAACAAAGTGCTTTACAAATGAGGTGAATCTTCTAACTTGGCCATCTTTTTAGATTACATTAACAAGGCAAGTTTGATCTTGCTGCACTCAACCTTCTTCGTAGAAATTAAACTGATTCCTACAACAGAATTACCTTATTTCACACAGTACAGTGTTCGGTACTGAAGATGTTTCTTTTCTGAAGAAACTACTTTAGAAATGAGGAGAATCCACTAACTTGTACATCTTCTTAGATTACACAAACTGGGAAAGTTTGAACTTGCTGCACTCAACCTTCTTCGTAGGAAAGCAAGTGATTCCTAGAACTGAACTAGCTTATTTCACATAGTAAAGTGTTCCGTAATGAAGATGTTTGTTTTTCTATACAAACTACTTTAGAAATGAGGCCAATGTACT
>JAEOAD010002694.1:0-13175 GCA_036365145.1 Orientallactaga sibirica | reverse complement strand
AGGCACAAAGTTATGGAGGAAGGATATTATTTATTGAAGCTTACAGATCCAGGGGAAGTTCCATAATGGCAGAGAGTGGCCTGCCTCCACAGGACCAAGCAGAGGAGAGAGAAAGCCAACCAGCCGCCGCCTCACAGCACACAGAGTGTTCTCACAGCCGTGCTGTCACACAGCACACTTCAGAACCTCTAGCACATTTGCATATCTTTACAATGGAATCTCAAAACCATCACTACATCTTACATCTTAGTTCCGTGACTCCATTTTGAAGTGGTGCATTGCAGATGCAAACTATAAAGTAATAAAACATTGAATATATTGGGGGGATACAGTATTCGAACTTAGGTCAAAGTATTCCGCTCCCTGGCCCCCAATATACGCTCCTGGCCCCCAGTAGATTTGGTGGACTATTACACATCAGAAATTGTATCAGTCCACCCTCAGCATACCTGCCAGTTCTGATCAACTTAAGATAGTAGTCCTATAAAGCAAACAAGTTTAAATACTTTCAACATGAAAAGTACAGAGTAAACATTTAACTCAGTATAAGGTATAGCAAGGGAGAGTAAAAACAATGTAACCCAAATCACCATCAGCCATCATCAATAAACTTCAGTCTGTTCAATATAACCAGACTGGATAGTCTCCAGGTTTTCCACTCATCGCCAGCTGGGCAGAGTCAGCCAGGAAAAAACTCATCCCATGCCAACACTGCACCTGGTAGCCCTTTTGCACAGTCCTGGTATATCCAAACATCTTCAGGTCTCCATGGCAAATCACGGTCCATCTTCCAAAGGCTCTTTCAGCCTATTCCCTGAGGGTCTTCATGCCCTGCCTCATGCTGCATCTCAGCAGCGGCTCCTGGAACCGTGCAACTGCATGACCACTCCATGCATTTTTCATGCTTCCAAAACTAATACCCAGGTGTGCAGGACACAGCCATATTCTAAATCCAGGGACAAAATAAACCATAGCCTTGAAAAGCAGGTTCCTTCTCCAGTCAACTCTTTCCAAAGAATTTGTATTTTTAACAGTCTTTCCTCAGCATCCTCTCCATTGTTTTAATGTAAATCAAGTCAGGCCACCTTCCTTCCACCTTCCTTAAGATTGCTAATGCGTTGACAACAGCAGCTAAACCAGCCTCAATGCCTCTACTTTAAACTTAAGCTTGAAGTCTTCCAACTTAAAAATTTTAAACACCCCAGTCCAATATCTTTGCCAAGCACATCAGTCCATTACAAATTTAAGTTGATCAAACTTTCTGGGGCCTGGATAGCAGAACGTAGCCATCCCTTGGTGCCAGTAGCCCAGTTCCAACAAAGTCCTCTGCCTTCTTTCCTCCTTCCCAGAAACCTCCTAAGCTCAAGCCCCGAAGTCTCAGGTACTATCTGCACTTATCATTCTCAAACCTCATCAGAATAGTCCATAAAAACTTGGCTTACCACTCCAGAAGGCACTTCCTCTGTTGCAAGCACTAAGCCCATGCCCATTCCTCCAAAACAAAGGTTCCAAAAGACGAATATCCATGGTCAGGTTCATCCTCACCTACACTTCTGGTACCATTTACTGTTGCAGACAGCTTCAGGTTCGCTGAGACAAACTTCCAGACCAGGCACAGTTATGAGGAAGGGAGATGGTTTATTGAAGCTGTTAGATCCAGGGGAAGTTCCATAATGGCAAGAGAAGTGGCCTGCCTCCACAGGCCAAGTAGAGAGAGAGAGAAACCAAACAGCTACCACAGCACACAGAGTAAAACTACAGCCAAAAGGTCACACAGCACACTCCAGGAACTCCAGAACAGCACATTTGTATATTTTTTAATGAATCTCAAACCATCACCACACCTTTAAGACCTGCCCCAGCATCTTGCTCTAGTAAGGTGGATTGCAGATGCAAACTATAAAGTAATAAAACATTGAATATATTGGGGGACATATATTCAAACTACTACACATTCCAGTCCTCCTCCTGGCCCTCACAATATATTTTAGCCTGGGCCCCCAGTAGATTTATAATGATTACACATCGTAAATTACTCATCCACCCCAAAGGTTCTTCATAGTCTGATCAAATTTGAAGATAGTCCTGTAAAATCAAAATAAGTTAAATACTTAACACAAAGTTGCACAGAGTAAACATTTTTAACTGTATAAGGCATAGCAAGGAGAACTAAACAATGCAATCCCAATCCACCATCAGCAGTCATCAAACTCTGCAGTCTAAGTTCATTATAAAACTATGAATCGACAGTCCCCAGGTTTCTCCAATTCTGCCTCCAGCCAGCAGAGTCACAGGAACTCCATCCCATGCCAACACTGGACTCCATGGTGGTCCCGTACAGTCCTGGTATATCCAAAAACATCTCTAGGTCTCCATGCAAACTACGGCCCCATCTTCCCAAAGGGCCTTCCAGCCTATTCTGAGGGTCTTCATGTCCTGCCCCAGCTGTGATCTCAGCAGCTGCCCTGGAACTGCAAAAATTCATGACTACCCATGCATTTTCATGCTTCCAAAATTCAATACCAGGTGTAGGACACAAAGCCATATCTTAATCCAGGGACAAAATAAACTGCAGCCTTGAGCACTATGGCCCTCTCCAGTCAACCTTTCCAATTTGCATTTTTAACAGGCCTCTTCCTTCAGGCATCTTCCATTGTTTTAAATGTGTAAAATCAAGTCTACGCACCTTCCTTCCACCTTCCTTTAAGATTGCTAATGTAAGCCTGATAATAGCAGTTAAATCAGCCTCATAATGCTTCTACTTTTAACTTGTTTCAAGTCTTCCAACTTAAAATCTAAATCTCTCAGTCCAACACCTCAGCCAAGCACACTAAGTCCATTACAAATTTAAGTTTGACTTCAAACACCTGGGCCTGAGTATGTGGAACGAGCTAATTCTTATGCCAGTAGCCCGTCTCCACTGTGTCCTCCAGCCTCTTCCTTCCTCTTAGAGCTCATGTTTCAAGCCTCAGTTCAATACTATCTGCACTTAGCATTCTCAAACTCTCACTAGAATAGTCCATAAAAACTGGCTTACTGCCCAGAAGGCATCTCAGGCCGTGCCACCAGGTCCATGCCCATTCCTCCAAAAAACAAAGGTTCCAAATATTTAAATATCCACACGGTCAGGGTGTCTTATCTCACCCTACACCTGGCAGTACCACTATCAGTAGCAGACAGCTCCAGGTCTCTGAGATGCAGTCCTGCAGACCAGGCAAAGTTATGGAGGAAGGGATATTATTTATTGAAGTTTAAAGAGATCCAGGGAAGTCTTATAATGGAAAAGTAGAAGCTGGCCCCTTTGCTCCACAGGACCAGGCAGAGAGAGAAAGCCAACCAGCCACCACAGCAGCCACAGAGTAAAACTACAGCCAAAAGGTCACACAGTGGCTAATTTCCAGAACTCCTGCTAGGCACATTTGCAGTGGCACTATCTTTACAGTGGAATCTCAAACCACTTCACCACACCAAGACTAGCTCTATGACCTTGCCTTCTAGTACAGTGATTTGCAGATGCAAACTACAAAGTAGACAAACACTGAATATATTGGGGACATATGATTCAAACTACCAATATGTGGGAGAGAGACATAAAACCAAGAAATAAAGAGAGAGAAAGAAGAGGAGAAAACAAAATAACAACAAATAAACAAGATGAAAAGATTCACTAACTCAGGCTTCCCAAACTAAAAATTATTATTTTTTAAATAGTTTCATTCCTTCATTTATTTACAGAGGTGAAAGAGAGGGAGGTGAAGAGACACAGAGAAAGAGAGACAGAGAGGGGAGAATGGGCACAGCAGGGCCTCCAGCCACCGCAAATGACCCTCCAGATGCATGCACCACCTTGTACATCTGGCTTACGGGGTCCTGGGAATGAAACTGTCCTTTGGCTTTGCAGTGGCAACGTTCTTTAATCTCACTCAAGCCATCTCTCCTTCTCTGGTCTTTACTTTTTATCTTTTTTGGTCTTTTGATGTCAGTCTCACTAGTTCAGGCTGACCTGAATTCACTATGAAGTCTCAGGGTGGCCCCAAAATCACGGCGACAAGCCCACAACCTCTGCCTCCTGGAGTGCTGATTCAATGTGCACCAACATGCCTGCACTGCAGTTTTCTTTTGTTTTTTTTAAAGTTATTTCATTCTTGTTTATTTATTTGAGAGAGAGGCATATAGAGATATTAAAACTTATTTTACCCACTATCTACTTGGTGCAGTTCAGATGTATTGTAATGTTATTCAGATATATGATTGGGAAGTGTGTTTTGGCACACTTGTAATCCAATTATTCCGGAGGCTGAGGTGGGTATGCTTGGAGACTATCCTGGAATACACAGCAAGGCTCACTTAAATAAATAATAAACCCAAACATAGGCGTAAAGTGTGGTTTCTGTTAGGTTTCAATGGGAATTGTCCTCCCACAGGCTCTCATGCTGAACACAGAAAGCAGTCAGGTTTTGAACCTTTGGCACTGTGAACTAGCTGGAGTGGAAGGGTGGAGTAATGGGACTTGGTAGTACCACCTCTCTGGTTCTGACCTGGCTCTCAGCAGGGGTCAAGCCACTCTCATCACGGATGTGGCAGAACCCCTTCTCCAGGAAAGTTTGAGAGAGTGGTTAAGTGCTGCCTGCAAAGCCTAAGAACTCCTGGTTCACCCCCCAGCTCCCAACAATTAAGCCAGATACACAAGGGGCACATGTGTCTGGTGTGTTTGCAGTGATGGAGGCCCTGGCTGTGCCTCGCTTTCTTTCTCTCTGCTCTCTCTCTCTCTCTCTCTCTCTCAAGTAAAAAAATATATGTGCTTAAAAATCACCTGACAGTCAAGAGGATGTTAGGTAGACACAGAGGTCAAGCCAATGCAGGGATTAAGGTTAGTTCTAGACAGTTCAGCCTTGAATCTGACCATCCCATCTCTCCACAATCAGAAGTTCTATCCTAAGAAGTGTAGGTGCAGCTGCTTTTTGGGCTCTTTGGTTCACAAAGGCGATGGGTTAGAAAGACATCTGGGGTGAGAAAGATGGCTCAGTGGATAAGCTTTTTCCTGTGAGGCCTAAGGACCCCGGTTCGAGGCTCGATTCCCAGGACTCATGTGTAAGCAGATGCACTAGTTGGCACATGCAGCTGGAGTTTGTTTGCAGTGGCTAGACACCCTGGTGTGCCAATTAACTCTCTCTCCTTCTCTGTCGCTGTCATATAATAATTAAAGAAATAATAATTTTTAAAAAAGGAAGACTGGGCCTGAAAGATGGCTCAGCGTTCAGGCACATGCTTGCAAAGCCTAAGAACCTGAGTTAAATTCCCCAGTACACAAGTCAAGTCAGATATACAACCTGGGACAAGAGAGGAAGTTACAGGTCAGCCTAGGCTGGCCGCCAACTCACTGAGATCCTGCCTCTGCCTCCAACATCTACTGGGATTACAGGTGTGCACCACTGCATTGTTCCAGATTTTAAAAGTATTTTAAGTTTTATTTATTTATCATGTGTAAGAGAGACAGAGTGAGAAGCAGCTTTTTAGAAAGAAAATGAGCATGCTAGGGGACTCCAGGTACTACAAACAAATGCCAGACCAGTGTGCCAACTTGTGTATCTGACTGTTAACTTTGGGATCCTGTGGACAGTAGCAGGATGATTGCCTAGCCTATCTGGGTTCTGAGTTCCATCCCAAAACACCGAAGCAAAACAAAAACAAAACAAAGAAATGAATGAAACTCAATGCAAAGTTTCAGATTTATTGAATTTCATACATTTATTTATTTATTTATTTATTTATTCATTTGTTGTGTTTTTGTTTCTTCCGGTCTAGGGTCTAGCCCAGGCAGACCTGGGAATCACTATGTAGTCTCAGGGGGCCTCGAACTCATGGTGATCCTCGCATTTCAACCTCCCTGAGTGTTGGGATGAAAGGTGTGTGCCACCATGCCAGACTCTAAAGATATTTTTAACAGATGAACTTTGGCATGCCTTAATCCCAGCATTTAGGAGCCAGAGGCACAAGGGTCAGATGAGTTCCAGGATGGCCTGAGACTACCTAGTGAATTCCAGGTCAGCCTGGGCTAGTTCAAGTCTTACCTTGAAAAAATAAGAGGAGGGAGTAGCCGGCGTGGTGGCGCACGCCTAATCCCAGCACTCGGGAGGCAGAGGTAGGAGGATTGCTGAGAGTTCGAGGCCACCCTGAGACTACATAGTGAATTCCAGGTCAGCCTGAGCCAGAGAGATCCTACCTCAAAACCCACACACATAGGCCGGGCGTGGTGGCGCACGCTCTAATCCCAGCACTCGGGAGGCAGAGGTAGGAGGATCACCGAGAGTCTCAAGGCCACCCTGAGACTACATAGTTAATTCCAGGTCAGCCTGACCAGAGTGAGACCTCACCGAAAACCAAAAAAAAAAAAAAAAAAAAAAAAAAACCACACACACACAAAAAAAAAAATGACATGAATGCAATGGTGTTGACAAGAACGCTGGCAGTGAACAGGGGTTGAGATACAGGGTGATGAATGGCCCTTTGTGGTAGTGATTGTCTATCATTTCTCCTTCCCATGATGGCTCTGAAAAGCAAAGATACTCCACAGTTTCCACCATGTCTGCCAAGACGCTTTCTAGGTATCTGGCTTTGAAGTGAATTTAGGGGAAAAAGAGAAAACTGATTGCAAATTAAGGGTTTTATTGGCAGCTTGAGGAATTGATTTCTATTCTCTCTCTCTCTCTCTTCTCTCCATACATATATATATATATATTATATATATGTTGCATAGCTAGACTTTGTTGCATCATGTGTTGGTACCATGATTTCCTTTCCTCCCCTGTTCTCATTCCACTGAGGCCTTCCTCAGTGGTATTGCTGGTATTCACCATACAAAAGTTATGTGAGTTGTGAGAACAGCAGTCATTCATTGTGTGGTGGGGACAATGCCTGTGGATATTACCTTCCACACAGTGGCTTACAATCCTCCCACCCTCCTCTTCTGCAAAATTTTCTAAGCTGCTGAGACCTAAACACCAAAGTAGACTTAAAATACATCCACCAAGGCCAGGAATAAACCCTTTAAGGCTACTTCATAGGCAAAGCCTAAAGCCATTTTCTCCATTTTCAATACCCTGTTCTTTTCATAAAACATAGGAATACAGTATAAAGACTTAAAGAATTTATATATTTGATAGTCTTTATAAAATCAAACTAGATGTTCTTATAAAAACCAAAAATCTTGAACTGGGCATGGTGGCACACACTTAATCCCTGCACTCTACAGGCAGAGGTATGAAGACTGCAGCAAGTTTGAGGCCACCCCTGAGAATAATAGTAGAATTTGCGGTCAGCTGGGCTTAGAGGGAGACCATACCTTGAAAAACAAAACAAACAAACAAAACCCTGGGAACTGTAACAGAATATCACCATGATTGTGAAAAAGCTTCTACTGAGCAGTGCTATTCAGACAGCCAGGCCTTAATGTTATACATTTGCAATTAATCAGGTCAACATTAAAAAAATAGAATAAAATCATTGAACATGGTGGTGCATACACTTTACTCAAAGAGGTAGGAGGATTGCTGTGAGTTTGAGGCCAGTTTGAGACTAATAGTGAATTGCAAGTCAGCCTGGGCTATAGCAAGATCCTACCTCAAAATAAATAAATAAATAAAATCTTTAACTTACCACTATGCTTATAATTAAATGTCAATATGCTTAAAATGATTGATTTGGCCCCACATGTTATTTACTCAGTTGTGGCCTATAATGCTAATAAAACCACCTTGATAAAACGCCCTGGAGTTTTTATGAAGAAATAGGTTAAATTATTCTTTGAAAAAAGGTAGTGGATATATCATAAATTAATAGAGCTGAAAGCTCCAGAAAATGGGTGCAAAAGACAAGAAATATTAATTTTCCTGATACAATTAGTGAATATTGTATAAATGTATTGAAATAGCACAAAATTACTACGAAATGATTTATATTAATCAAAAATTACTTACAAAGTATTTAAAAGATGAAATGCTTATTTCCTAGATTTGATCATTACACACTGTGCTCTAGATGTGACACTGTATTCATAATTTTTATAGTTAAATAATTTGAAAATTAATGAAGTAGAGACAGATAACTAACTGTACTAATTGAACAGATGAGCAACCAATCCTCAACCACTTCTAGTACTAGTCTTTGTATCTTAGAAGTTTGATTTGAGAGAGAAGTCTAATTATAGTTCTTGCCTGAGGATAAAAGGTGGAAAATATTTATTTATATAGGTAAGAGAAATGAGCTTTCATTTCCCACCATCCACAAGCCAGAGAACCATTTACCCCACTTGATGTGCTATAACCCAGTAGCACTGTATAGCTTTTCAGTAGATTTTGGATTTTAGATTACACATGTTAACTTCAAAATGATTAATTGGATTAGTCTTTATATTTCCAAACCAACCTATTTCATACAAACCAATATTTATTCATCTCCTCACCCGAATATCTGGTAGGAAACACAGATAGCACATTTTGTTTCCACCTTGCGGATGAAAAACAGGATGAGAAGCATCCACACACAGACTTTGAGGTGTACAAGTGCTCCTCACTCTTCCCTGCCAGAATAGAGCTAGTTGAACTCCAGCCCCAGCAGCCACCCTTCAAGACCCACAGGGATGAGGTTAAAGGCTGAAAAGTTATAGAAAGTGAAAGAAAGGTTACATGCCAGTTTCATAGTTTTCCAATGTGTTCTGAGAAGTCAGCTCCTAAAGTGTTATGGACTGAACCAAGTATGTACACATGGGCAGCCTTGGCCACATGAAACTAAGCCTCATTCTACAGCCACAGTGTACTTAAATGTCATGGACATTGCAGTCATTTTATCTGGGCTATAAGTATATTCTCAGGCTCAGTACAATGGAAGACTCTAGACTCAATGCCACTAGTTTTATGAATCAGAATAGGGGGCCTGCTGGTAAGCTGCAGGTACAGGTCTAAGAGTATTTGCACATTAAATAGCATCATCCTTTATAAGAAGTAAGCTATTTTAATAATTTTTTTCTTAAATTTACATTTATTTGAGAGAGAGAGACAGAAGAGAGAGAGAATGGACATATCAGGGTCTTCAGCTGCAGCATAAATGAACTTCAGATGCACATGCTTTGTGCATCGACTACCATAGGTACTAAGTTTACATCCTCAGACCTTTGACCTGTGACATGTCCTTAACCACGAAGCCCATCTCCAGTCAAAAACTAGCTTTTCAACTCAGCCTCAGGTGGGTTGACAGATTTACACTACTGAGACAGAGATGATCAGTTGGGAGTGGATTCCCTATACTCTTAGAAGAACTTGTTGTGGCCAGGCGTGGTGGCACACCTTTAATCCCAGCGCTCCCGGGGAGGGAGTGGAGGGTGTGAGTGAGTTCCATGCCCATGAGACTCACAGATTAATTCAAGTCCCAACCCTGGGCCAGGTAAGACCACCCTCAAGGCCAGTTGACGGTATTGGTCAGATCTCTTCATTTTACGAATAATCTGCTGAGAGCCACTAGCTGGTTAAGCATTCCTGAGTGGGGGTGAGATTATGAAAAGAAAGACAGAAGAGACCAAAGAGATAGATTTGGGGAGGCTGTCATCATTACAATTTAACTTTATTTAGACAGCGTTTTTATACTTCTTCTCAGAAACTAAGAGATGCAATGAACAGAAAATGGTAAATAAGTTTCTCAAACTTCCATCATAGTGGTTAAATCTTTGCGCTGCTTTTGCAGATCAGACATATACAATTTCCATATTCTGGGCAGGTAACTGATCTCTGGTTGTGTCATTCTGCTTATCTTTGTATTGTCAGAGCAAGAGTTAAGTCAGAGATCATTAAAATAGACAATAATCTGTATAGTTAGTCAGCATCATAGGCATATCTAGACCTTTGCAATAACAAGTCACTATTCTCTGTGGAAGATTTTTATTAAGAACATAAATTTTTCCAAGTCAGTCTTGGGAGAAGGTCTAATTTTAGTCTTGAAGAACAAAGATTAAATCAATAAAAGCAAGGAAATAGGTTTTACAAGTGCATACCTTTATTCAGCACTTCCAAGCTCTGGGCTGGGAGGATCATCGCAGGTTTGAGTCAGCCTGGAGCTACAAAAGTGGGATTCAGGACACCACTGGAGTAAGACACTGGCTAGAAAAAGAGAGAGTCATTTATCAATTTTTTTTTCCATAGAAAATAGTTACAAGTGGGAATCCAAATCAGCGCCAGTGAGGCCTTCATCTTCAGTGGAAGGTCTGACTGCATGAAATTACACCCCAAGCTCTCCTCACAACCCACCACCTCATGAGACAACCAGTGCGGTGGGTGTCCCACTCCACTACTGGCTGTCTATCCTCACCATCCAACATAAAGAAGAGTACATTTTTAAAGCATGGGTAAGCCATCACATCTTTAAAAATAGCTGTGCACCCTTTTCTACTCTCAGGAGTCATGGACCAAGGCTGATAATTTTTATCACATTTTTATGTAGTTTTACTAGAGTTGAGTAATTTCATAAACAAAAATATAAATGTGAGTGCATGCCCCTGGAAAGGTATTTATAGGAGATGCTCGTTTCTGTGCATGTATATTCTCACTATATTGAATAGGATAGGATAACCACCAGATAATATTAATGAGATGCTTTGTCACTGAGCCTACAGTGCTATCTTCTCTGCAAATCAGAGGTACTTACCAAGAGGAGCTGTAATACATATGCCCATCAGTTCAAAGTACAAATATTCCACCACAAGCCACTGGTAAATTACTTTGTGTAATACTGTCATAGTAAAGCATATACCCTTTTTATTTACACATTAAGATAAAGAAACTAATTACAGATTTCAAACGGGTCACTGTACTAATATCTGACAATGCAATATCACAGAAATAAGTGTCAATATCTTGAGTATATGTGCTTATATATGCACACTGCCTTGCTCACAGCAGGTACTCAGTTCGTGCAGTAGACTGACATGAAAAACTGTACAATGAAACACGATAATTATTTTTGTAGAAGTATAATAAATCACAATCCATTATATAGAGCCCATCCCATTAAAAATCAGCAACAGCAACATAAAACAAATATAGGTCTGAAACAGGTTTGGAGTGTAAGTAAAAATCTAATGGAAAATAATGATGAATGAAATTCAAATGTTTCTAGAACTTCATTATTTTACAATATTCCTAAACTAACTAACACTGTTGTCGTTTTGGAATATTTAAGGTATTTGTAGATGAGAAAGGGAAATTGTGTGCATGGAGCTGCCAGTCTCTCGCTCTATACAAATAAACTTTAGATATATGTGTCTGCATATAGCCATTTGGCTTTAGGTTTTGAGAACCAAATTTAGAGTAGCAGCCAGGCTTTACCTAAACTGAGCCTTTAGCTCCATTGAGTCATTTCCACACTCTTCTTATCTTTTTTTTTTTTTTTTTTTTTTTTTCTGAGGTAGGGTCTCACTGTAGTGAGCTGACCTGGAAATCACTCACTGCAGCCTCAGGTGGCCTCAAACCTCATGGCAATCCTCTACACTCTGCCTCCAAGTGCTGAGTTCCCAAAGGCGTGCCTTACCACACTGCAAGCCCTATGGTCACTCTCAGCAACTTTGCTTGAGAAAGAGTTCAGGATGTAACTTTCAGGTCTCTGCTGCATCTGTCCAGGGCAATTTCATATGAAGCCCATTCAGTGACAGAGGTAGAAAGCCACCTTCTTCCACGCACACCAACTGGGCGGCTATCCCCTCCATGAAGCTGGCTGTTCAAACTCGACTAGTCCTTTAGCCCCTCCATCCTCCAATCAAGAGGACATATGAATAAAAGCCCCCCTTCCATAATATACGTGTGTGCATTCTTGGGTCAGTTGGATAGAGCAATTAACTTATTTAATCGCAGCTGGGTCTGCGCACCTCGAGCTGCAGACGCACCGGCAGACGCCGGATTTCTTGTATCTCGGCCTGGTCTATTCTGACGAGGCGAGCAAGGACAGCTGCAGCCACAGCCCGGCGCCCACCTTTGCTTTTCCGTTCTTTTAAGGCTCGGTGGTTGCCGCTCAGGCCCCACTTCTCTGAGCGCCTGACTCGGCTCTTCTTGGCCTGCGCTGGGCGCTCGGTTTCTCTGGGCGCTCGGAGTTTCCGCCGAGGCGCCGTGATCCGCCCGCGGGCGGCACGGCAGTCTATCTGTCAGTCGACATACAGTCCCAGGCTGCAGGATGGCAGGCCTGCGCACCTGGCTGGCAGGCTGAGGGGGCTGTGCGGCCTTCAGGTGAGCACATGGCCTGAGCCCCCGAGACACTGTGCAAGTCCAAACCTCTCCCTGTGACCCAGGTTGGAGGCATCCCCGCCACTGTGCAGCACGGAGGTGCCTGAGAGGGAGGAGCGAGATCCTCAGAGCTGAGGCTGATCCCTCAGGAGGAAGATACAGGCACGCGGGCCGGAGGAGAACAGCATGGAGGGCGCGCTCCGGCCTGGCCCCTCTCCAGTCCCTCTTCCAATAGTCTTGGAAACCTGTGTGTGTAAGAGTTAGCCAGTTCCAGCTTTCAGCAGTGATCAAACATGGGTAATATCCTGCACCTCCATTGCTGTTCCTGCTGCTCCAGTGCTGGGGCACTCAGTCACAGAGATATGGTGCCTCCACAGACCCTCCTCCTCCTAAGAGCACAACAGCCTCCAGGTGGCCACTCTCGCCAAGTTACTCCTCTTTTCAGGGGCCCAGCTACTGATTGTCTCAGTTATCACCCAAATGTATCCCCCAAATGCCCCGGTCCTCAGGCAGCCTAACACTCATAAGAGGCCCAGGTCCTGCCCTGGTGCCAGCTGGGCCCTCACTTGCCTCTGGACAGGCTGGCGTGAACAGTGATGGAGGAAGAGCCTGGCATGGGGAGTTGCGGTGAGAGCTGCCAGCTCCGCTTTGGGAAGGAGAGTGGGATTGGGTTCTTCCCCTGAGTCATCTGACTCTTAAGCTGGCCATTAGGAGCCTGGGTTTGGAGCCCTTGGAGTTCATGGACCCCTGCCCCAGCCTGGAGTGTTGCCAGGCCTCCCACCACTGGGGTATTTTGCATGGCCTGCCCCGCTGCCAGCCGCTCGGAAGGAGCAACAGACAGGCTCACTTCAGCTATGAGGTGCAGGGGCAGAGAAGAGGGCAGCCACTGGGGAGGCTGAACACCACGCTGCCACC